>VNKC01002473.1:0-45758 GCA_008042775.1 Drosophila pectinifera
AAGTAAATAAATATTTTAATTATCTATATATTAAGTACATTAAGTAATAATAGAAAATCTACGCATATTTCGTACAATATTTAAAGCAAAAAACTATAAAAGCCTAAGTATATATATAGTTATATATTTTCTTATTATTAGGATTATTTCTATTTATCATGGATTATCATTTATAGATAATATATCGAAGGACAATTGTACAAAATTATATATTAAAGAAAAAGACATTTATGGAATTACTTACAATTAAATAATAAACTATCCCCAAAGCCTTTTGCATATTTTGTACAACATTCGAAGTTAAAATCTATAAAAGCCTAAGAAAACTATATAAGTTTTTAAGCAATAAGGATTATTTCTGCTTGGAAAATGCACATTTATCGACAAGATATCGAAGGACAATTATACAAAATTATATATTAATTTAATAACACATACAATTTAATAATAAATTATCCCTAAAGCCAAACCTCTTTCGACATCGATATTTGCCCCTCGCAGAGCTCCTGCTTTCAAGAAGAATCATTCCCAAGGACCCCCTGCATTTCTCGCGGTGTGCCCACAATTGAGTTGTCAACTTGGCGACTTTGCCCCACTGCGGATGAGGAGGCGTGGCCGGGGGACGCACTGCCTCAAGATGCGGTGGGGCGTTGATGACATTAATAAACGCAATGGGCATATGCAAAAAGAGCGGCCAGGAATGCGGCAAGGCGGCACAGAGCACAAGAAACCGAGCATGTTAATTACCGCCTCACCGGGAAAAAACACACACAAAAAAAAACAGCACAAGGTAGCAGAAAAAGCGACAAAATTGTAACAGTGGCAAGGGCCAGCCCCAAAAGGGGGCGTGGCGGCAGCTGGGGCAGGTGGAGCGATCCTCGCCGGTGAAGTGGGGCACAGAAATCTCGGGGAGTTGGAGGCGCCCCAACTGGAGCGCAGAAAATGCCGCCCAAGGCCGATCAGGTGTTAAGAGTGCTGGCTTCCTTTTTACCTTTCTACCTTTTTGCGGGCCTACTTTGTTGGCAAGTCCTGAGGGGGGAAATAAGTTAGTTAAGGGAATTTGTCATAAATATATTTCAGCAATTTCTCACCGCAGACACTCAGCAAATAATGTAACCCAGAGAGTTGGCCAAATCGAACTCGATGTCCAGGTAAAGATAATCGAAGAGGGCTAGGAATTATTGGGATTACTGTATTACCTAATATAGTAGATTATAGTCTATTTATATATAAAAACAAATTTTCCTAACAAAATAAAATATATAAATATATAAAATTATAAGTATACAAAAATATAAACATTCCAAAATATAATTATACAAAAATATAAATATACAAAAACTTAAAAATATACAAAACTTAAAAATATACAAAAATATAAATATATAAATATACAAAAATATAATTATACAAAAATATAATTACACAAAAACATAATTATACAAAAATATAATTTAACAAAAACATAATTATACAAAAGTATAAATATGCAAAAATATAATTATACAAAAATATAATTTAACAAAAACATAATTATACAAAAATATAAATATGCAAAAATATAAATATACAAATATTTTAAAATATACAAAAACTTAAAAATATACAAAAACTTAAAAATATACAAATATATAAATATATAAAAATATAATTAAACAAAAACATAATTATACACAAATATAAATATACACAAACATAATTATACAAAAACATAATTTAACAAAAATATAATTATACAAAACATAATTATACAAAAATATAAATATGCAAAAACACAATTATACAAAAATATAATTATACAAAAACATAATTATACAAAAACATAATTTAACAAAAACATAATTATACAGAAATATAATTTAACAAAAACATTATACAAAAATATAAATATACAAAAACATAATTATACAAAAATATAAATATACATAAATATAGTTATACAAAAATATAATTAAACAAAAACACAATTATACAAAAATATAAATATACAACAATTTTAAAATACACAAAAACTTAAAAATATTAAAATATAAATATACAAAAATATAAATATACAAAAATATTAAAATATAAATAAACAAATATATAAATATACATAAATATACAAGCACAAATATATACAAAATATATGTATACAAAAACCTGTTAGATTATTATTATTTATTATATATATATTTTATATATTATATATTATTTATTATTATTTATTAGAGCTTATTAGAGGTCTTAAACATATTTATATTACGGATTTGAACTTAATGAAAAACGGGAAATTAAAGAAAAGAATACCTATTTTGAAGAAATTCAGAAACTACTCTATAAACACTGACTATAAAAAATATTTGTAGAAAAAATCCTAACAGCCATGCAAAATATATATCTAACTAGCTGTTATGAGAGGTTTTAACCTATATATATTTCGGATTTGAACCGAGTCTTGGGACTTTTCTAGGCTTTTCAATTTGTACTCACTCAGTTTCCCCGAAGCTGGATATATATTAAGCCGTTTCTCGTTTTAATCTCGCAATTTGTGGCTTGTTTTGTGTTCACATTACACCGTTGATCTGGCTAAAGATGCTGCCCCTTTTCGGGCCGGGCTCGTATGTGGCATATATATATATAGCCGCGGAGAGGATGTGTGGACCGAACCCTTCCTCGACGCTCGACGATTGCCACGCCCACGCGGCAGCCCACTCGGAGGAGGAATAACAGAGGAGAAGGCCGCACCATTTGCGGCTAATTCTGTAAATCATGATATCGTAATTAATTTTTGCAGCCTTCGCAGCGCACAGCACAAAGGCGGGACGTGGCCGAGGGATCCGCGTCGGCGTTGCCCCCTCCCCTCCCCCACCAGCGCTTACCTGCTAGTTCTCAGCTCTCAGTATCTGAACTCTTAACTCCTTTCTCGTTTTAGCCAGAAATCCACGGAGTCAGCACAAGTCGGAGGAGTCGCTGCCTCCGCACACACAGCGAGAAAAACCAATTAATATTTGAGCAATGCTCCTGCGGCCACAATTAAGGCGGCGGCAACCACAACACTGCACTGAGCGAAAAGAGAGTAAGGAGAAAGAGAAGAGAAGTTACTTTTACTCGCGATGGAAAGAAGAAGAGACTGTTCTGACTGACTGTTCCCTGCATTCAGCGGGGTTACCACTAGAAAAACGCTAGAACCAGTTGGGAATTATAGTGCAGCCGCAAGAGAAGAGAGCGCTGATGCTTAGTGAGCGACCTTACTATGCAGCTGCTGGAAGCAAGCCATAAATGCGCCACCCAAAAAATAAACTATTTTATTTTAATATTAAATTGTAAACAAATAAATGCCTTGCTGGAACCCGTTAGGAATTGTAGTTTAAGGCAAGCGATAAATGCACCACCCAACAAATTAACTATTTTATTTTAATATTAAATTGTAAACAAATAAATGCCTTGCCAAGGAAGTGATCAAATAGCATTACAAGCAAATATCTATATATTTTATGAATTATTTTTCAAATAATATTTAAAAGCATTGATTTCTCCGAGTGTATAACCGCAGACCGCAGAAAAAAGACTTTTATTGAGATCTCAAAGATGCAAAGTGATTTGAATTTGATTGCACCGCGCGTGCGCTGTTGGATGTGACTCTATCCGTCCCTCTCTTGCTCTCTGCCTCCACTGCCTCCACTGCTCCCTCGGCTCCCCCTGTTGCTCCAACTCCCTCTCTCTGTGCTCACTAACCGCTATCCTCTTTCCACCTCGTTTCCTCCTCGTTTTCCCTCCTCCTTGCCTTTGTCTTTGCCTTTTTCCCTTCCTTTTGTCGGCTTGCAGCGGCTCAGCGGGGCGTCGGAGGTGTGAAAACCCTGCTGGGTCTTAAATGCAAGCTAATAAGAAGCGGGCTCCTCTTCGGGGAGAAACCAAAGAAAAGCAAAAAACACAAAACAACGTGAAAAGGTAAAAGGAGCGGAGGAGGAGGTAAAAGAAGCGCAACCGAAATGCAAGTGAGAAGTGGGAACTGGCAACTGGGAACTGGGCACTGGGAACTGGGCAAGGGGAGGTGGAAGGTGGATTGGCATGACCAATGTGACGGACAGTAACCAATGATCGGCATGAAGATCACTTCATTGCGGAGGGAGAGAGCGGGAGGGGGCTCGAGTAGGTGCTGATCCCCACTTGGCATTAATAATAATCAAATATAATTGGTTATAAATCAGGTATTTGCTGTGCTCTCATAATTATTTGTATATTATTATTATTATTTTATATATTATTCTATTATTTCTGAGAGAATAATAAGCTTAAAGAATAATAATAATTCTTATAATATAATATAATATAATATATACTTGGCATTAATAATAATCAAATGTAATTGGTTATAAATCAAGTATTTGCTGTACTCTCATAATTATTTGTATATTATTATTATTTTATATACTATTCTATTATTTCTGAGAAAATAATAAGCTTAAAGAATAATAAATATAAAATATATCAGCTACTGTATATAGCATATATAACTATAATATATATTATTATTATTATTTTATATATTATTCTAATATTTCTGAGAGAATAATAAGCTTAAAGAATAATAATAATTTCTATAATATTATATATACTTGGCATTAATAATAATCAAATATAATTGGTTATAAATCAGGTATTTACTGTACTCTCATATTTATCTGTATATTAATTTTATTGTTTTAAATTTTAATCTATTATTTCTGAGAGAATAATAAGCTTAAAGATTAATAAATATAAAATATATCAGCTACTATATATAACATATATAACTATATTATATATTATTATTATTATTCTATATATTATTCTAATATTTCTGAGAGAATAAAAAGTTTAAAGAATAATAATAATTCTTATAGTATAATATAATATAATATATACTTGGCATTAATAATAATCAAATATAATTGGTTATAAATCAGGTATTTGCTGTACTCTCATAATTATTTGTATATTATTTTAAATATTATATATTATTCTATTATTTCTGAGGGATTAATAAGCTTAAAGAATAATATATATAAAAAATATCAGCTACTATATATACCATATATAACTATATTATATATTATTATTATTATTTTATATATTATTCTATTATTTCTGAGAGAATAATAAGTTTAAAGATAAATAAATATAAAATATATCAGCTTTTAAATATACCATATATAACTATATAATATATATTATTATTATTATTTTATATAATGGTCTTATATTTCTGAGAGAATAATAAGCTTAAAGAATAATAATAATTCTTATAATATAATATAATAATAATAATTATAATAAAATATATCAGCTACTATATATGCCATATATAACTATACAATTAAAGGCCTTGTTTATGGCTTATTAAGTAAGATTCTAGTAATAACTAAAGGCTTTTGTTCTTCACGAATATAACAATTAAATCGCATATATATATATAGTAATATTAAGCCAACTGGAAGTCCCTCAAAGGAATTAATCAAGGATCAAGGGGCAGACATTAAACCCACAAAGGTGACGACTTAATAATCACCAGTTAGGGCCAGGGGGATGATCACTGCCGCACATCCCTTCTCCAAGGACCAAGGACCGATGGCTAAAATCGATCCAACAGATTGCACTAATTGTGCGACATAAAATCAATGATGCGGATCCCCGGCCAGTCCCAGTCCCAATCCCTACTCCCTGGCCAACTTAACCTCCTTCTTAACCGCAAATCGCCTCCGCCCCCGCCTCCGCCCCTGACCAGCAAGGATATGGCAAATAAAGGAGGGAAAACGGCCAGTGGCAAAGGAAGGTCCTGGGCCAGGACGGGCCAAGGAAATGTGAATCAAATCAAGCGACAAATAAATGTAACAAAATGCGACATACAGTAGTCAAGGGCGTGCGGGTGGGGGGGTTCAAAGGGGAGGTTGTTGTCCTGGCCAAGGAGGCGGCCACAAAAGGCGACCTCAAAACGGCTGCCTAAAAACTCAATTACATAACAATCTGTTCACATTTTTTCACACACCATCAACTTTAAATGAGCTAGAGGATGCAAAAAAAGCATATATATATATATATATATATATATATATATACGTACGTGAGCGAGGGTGTGTGGGTGGAACAGTGGGCGTGGCAGGCGGAGGCAATGCCAAAAACGGTGGGCGGTGGGCCAAAAAAGGCACTCGAAATGAAATTACGAGTCACGAACCACAACCACTGCGGCACTGGGCAAAAATATGTGTGTGAACCACTTAATTCTTGTAATTTTACTTTAATTATTAATTAATATTTAGGCTTTCTTATAAGCACAACTTTATGTTAAATCCCTTGTTTGTTTAATAGTTTTTATTAGGCTTTTTTGTGTGTTCTTACAATTCCCAATTGCTGGTTTGGCGACCGCTATTATTAAGTATTTCTATTTATATCAGTAATAAATTTAAGATAAAAAATATATAATAATAGAAATTGATGAAAACATTATAAACTGAATTATATTGAATTATAATTTTATCCAAGTATTTCCTTATAATTCCCAAGTAAAGGTTTTTGAGTTCATATACCAAAGAGTTGTATTGCCTTTCAAAATTAATATATTTAACTTACTTGCTCTTAGTTCTAAGTCTAGTTTTCTTTTCAGTGCCTAACGGCAAGTCGAGGGTTGAAGGAGCCAGTCTGGTCAGGACGAAGGATGGCCGGGAGCGGGCGCGGGGCGGGGACGGAGGACCGCAATAACAACGGGGGACACAAATTACAATGTAATTTATTTGCCGCCAAGCCAAGGATGCCGGTTACTTCTGGCTGGGAAGGGGGCGGGGTTGGTGATTGGCGCTAGAGAGAAAATCAATCGCGACAGCCGAAAGAGCAAGGACCAAGCCAAGGATCCAACCAGGAACAAAGCAAGGACAATGTATTAGATACTCGGGGGTTGACAGCCAGCCAGGACATGCGGCGGAGGCTGGATGGGGATAGAAGCGACCATTAAACTAGCCAATGAATGTCAATTGTTGTTGCCGCTGGTGGCGTTGATGTCCATGTCCTCGTCGGAGTCCTCGTCGTGGTCCTGTCTGTGCCAAGGCATCACAGCTCCCAGCCAACAAAGTTAGACGGAACGGGGAGTGTTGGACAATGCCACAAGATAATTGGTAAATAGTAAGTTTAGGAGGTTAAGTATCATTAAGTGTTATATAGTTAATTTAATTTCTAGAAAATACACCCAAAACAGTGTTGATAAATTACGGTTTTGGAGATAGAGTACAAAAAAGACAGTGTTGCAAAGCAGTATAATTTAAGCTTAAACAAAAGAGTGTGGAAAAGCGATTACAATAGCATTATTAGGAGTTCTTTCTTTCTTTCTTTCAAATAAAATCATTCTATACATAGAATTTAAAGAGTAATATTTATTTTTAAAGGGTAGCAAGGCCTACATCACACTTTCGTCAATATTTCGGCTTTAGTTTGGTTGCCTGTCATTTGTCAAGATTGCGGCTTGTCTCGCCGTGTTCGAGTGGAGTGTTGGCTGGAGTGTTTTGTGTTCGGGCCAAGTCATTGCAAATTTTATGAGCCTAATGACAAATCCACGCACCCACAAGCCACAGGCCTGGAAAATCTGTTTTTCCGGGGGGCTGGCTGGCTTGGGCTTTGGGTGATTGCCTTCGATTGCCGTCATGCGAGTGCGGTTTTTCATTATGTCAGCGCTGAATGTCAAAATGGATTTTCGAACATGTCTCTGGTAACGTTCCGAAACAGAGTCTAGTGATGGCCAAGAATAGCGACAAGGAAACCAGATATTTTCGATAATTTACAGATATTATGCTGACTATCGACTGATATCTTAATAAACGTATCGAGTAATTAATCGTCTTGATTGTGAGCTTTGAATCTAACTTAAATTGTGAAATATTTTCGATGATAATTAGACAGTAATCGATATGTATGTCGATACCTTTGCGATATACTTATCTCTCCTTCTCGATATGTAGTTCAATCCCTAAGTATGCCTGGTCCCCCCTTTTATTTTTGGGCCTCTCTCACGTTTAGTTTGCGGCCGCTTCGGTTGCAATTATTCATAATTCGTGGGCTCATAAAAATAAATGGCCTGCTTAGCGTAATTGCCATAATTTGGTGTGTGACTTGACTTTTGAGGGGAGGGTTTTCCCTGGGATTTTCCTCGAGGGTTGCCCTCGCCGCGCGTCGCCTCGCTTTGTTTTGATTTTTGGCATTCAAAGAGCGTTTGTTGTTTTGCTTTGTTTTTTTTTTGTTGTTTTTCATCGACAAGCCGGAAAAGTGGGCGTGTTTGGGCAACACATGTGCGCCTGCACTGATCCGGAATCCACAATGCTGCGGTCTCGCTGCATCTGGTGACCTGATCAGTGGGCGTGGCTCCTCCGGCCTTTGATGGCCACAATATGATGTGCGGCTGATATGCCCTATCTGTGCCCATGATGGCCAATTAACACGCTCATTAATTGGACCAACTTAAATCGAACGCACAACTGTCACGATTCCAACTGGATTTCCCTCTCTTCCGGTGGTGGACTCCAGGCAACTAACTACTTGATAATAAAATGGGATTTCATTACAGAAACTATAATAAAATGGGATTTTAATGCAGGCCTCCTTCGGTTATGTATTTAACTTCCTCGTCTTGTTTCTTATTAAGTAAGGAACTGATTTTCAGGGACAAAATACAACCAAATGCTTTGTAAAACTAATGTTTAATGGGCTTTTTGCTTAAATATTTTTAAAAGAGTTTCTGTACAGATTTTATAATAATTTTATTCAATTTATTTATAGTTTTAAGTTGATTTCTTTGACTTTTTGCTAATATGAACTCAATATTCTTATAAAGGCTTTTTATTAATGGTTTAATGAATTATTTTAAAAAGTTATTTTGCTTTCTTTGTAACCTTTATTTGCTAGAGTTATTTTTGGCAGGAAAGTGCTGCATTTAAATTGTTTTAATTAATTAATTTCAAGGAAAATGTAAGCTAGAATAGAAATAAAAATAGAAGTATAATAATAATAAATATATATAATATAGCATTAAATATATAATATATAATAGTTATAATAATAATATATAATTTTAAATTATATATATTAAAAGTTCATTGAGATATAAGCCGAATACAGACACTTTTCCTTGCATTATTCCACTAAGCTACTTTATATATAGCTTAGTATAAGCTTAAACCTATATTATATGATGATTGTTTTGTAAATTTAACAACAAATTCTATTAAAATAAATGGTTATTATTTAGGTAGTATATAGTATGGTAAAATGCGTTCAAATTGCCAAGTAAAGTGCCCATTTGTGGCATTCTCCAGCTAGAACATCTTCCACTTATCATTACTTATTTTCCAAATAGCACGGAACCGAGGAGAACAGTTCTTCAATTTCCGGCCTGTCATTCCCTCCGTTTTCATATCCGCTGGCGCTTCCCCGCCCCCCTACACCGCGCCCCAACCGTTTGACAGACAAATCAAAGAGACATTTTGAGCGGAAAATTCCCCACAAAGCATCCCACATTCCACATCCAATCCAAGAGCCCCGTCGGCGGAGAACTTCCCTGCCAAGTGGTTGTTGGGCAAATTTCCCTCTATTTTATTTCCCAGCCTGATGGGGTTCGTTTAGCCTTTGCAAAATCAATTTGTTTATAATTATTTTGTACTGTAATTTCTGTTGCTTGAGTTGTTAATAAAAAGTAACAAATTTAATTAGAGAATATTAATTAACTTTTATCCCACAAATTTTCGTTGCTCAATTAAATCAAAGGCGAATAATGTAGTTTAAGTTGACTTTTCAAATGAGATTCTAAGTGTTATTTACATATAATTTATTAGAAATATAATAAAACAATTATTACATAATTATAATATATAAAAATAGTAGTTGTAAATGAAAATTTAATGAAACCAATGGTAATAAATGGACTCAGAACTTATAACCTTTACTTCTTGTTCTCTCTCTCTCTCTATGTCTTTCTATTTAATATTTATGAGAAACTTACTTAACTAATTAGGTAACTATTTAGTCAGTTTATGCGTAACTTTGGCTGATTGATTTTTAATTTATAACTTTTTAGCCCAGAAACTTTTAATTGCAGATGAAAACTCCGTAGATATCAGTTCTCAATCTTGGCGGCGGTTCCACTTCGATTTCCATCATATTCACTCGAATAAATTCTGATTAGCTGAGGCCTCGAGCAGAGGAGCATGCAAAGTAAAATAAAAAATATATATACCCCAATTCCCTTATGTTCTCTGCCCCCCCAACTCCCGTTTGCGTTTCCTGTTCGAGCGAAAAAGCAAAAAGTTTTCCCCAGCAAAGACCGAAACCAATGGAAAATAAAAGAGAGCTGAGAAAAAATAACGGAAGCCGAAAGAAGCTGAAACACAAAAAATAATTAAAATTCATTCGTTTGATTTGCAGGGGCGGAGGTCTGGTAAGCTTCGAGGGGGTGGCTCTGCCAGGGGTTGCAGGCTTGGGGGGCTCTTCGGGCGGCCATTTTGTGCGCCGGGCAGAGGCAAGGGCAGCAGCAGCCGCCGCAAACTTTTGCAACAAACTGTAGCAGAATTAATTAAGTTTCGGGTACGCATGGAAATTTTATTAACAAACTGATAGCACAAAGGGTGGCCGGGCGAGGGAACGGGGGACTCTTCCAAGGGCGTAGGGGTTTTTGGGGTGGCGGAGTGGTGGGGGTCACTGGCGCTGTAAGTCATTAATAAAGCGAACACCAACCGACAGCGTCAACGTTGCACATTTGACACACGGAATGGGGCATAAGGAGGAAAGCAAAGGACTGCACTGAGAGAAAAGTTCAGATGACTGTGGATAATTTAAATATGCCATATGTTAAAAATTATTATATATAGAGAAAGCAGCTTAAAGACTCATGGTCTAGCAGTTGGATGTCAAAAACCCACAAATATTCAGCAGCAGGCGTAGATGGCACACAGCTGTTCCTGAACTTGCCAGGGCTGTCCTCAGTACCACGATTAATTAAAATATCCTTAAAATATTTTCATATTTATAGATATTTTTTGTTTTGTAATAATTAGTTCATGCATTTAGAGCTTTATTTTTCTGTCAGTGCAAACGGAGGGACAGCGAGAGAGAGAGCGTGGGAGAGACAGACATAGAGAGTGAGAGAAGTAAAAGAAGAGCAGAGCGTGGAGGAGAGCAATTAAGTAACCTGCCAACAAAACATGTGACAGATAGGGGCGCCAAAAAAGGGGGTTGCCCAGTGGAGGCGATCGAAGGCTACCCTTTCCAGGGGCTGAGTGGAGAGTGGCAGGAGGGGGCTACATTGTCATTCGATTGCCAGGACATACAGTTCTTTCCGGAGAGCAACGAGCTCCACAGTTGGCGTTGTGGGGTTAAATCGGCTTTCGGGGCAAGTGGGTTAAGTGGCCCTGGGTCTGGCTGCTGCCGCCGTCGACGTCGCTGCCGGAAAATGAATGAAAATGAATGATTCATGCGCAGCAGCATCGCAAAATTTGCCAAATTCGAACAGTTCTCGCAGTCGGAAAATGGGGAAAATGGGAAAACTATACTCCCGTATATATATTCAAGCACATATAGTACGTGGCACCCGGAAAGAGGCGTTTATGTCAACAAATTAAGGGAAAATTGCCAGCAAAGTGTGTGTGTCTGGCGCTGTCCCTCTCGCACAAGTGGTTTTTCAATTGCAAAACTTTAACTAAATAAAAAAGTAAGAAAGCGGGCGGGGAAATGCTACAAAGCAAAAACCAACAACATATACACAAAACTGGCAAGCAAAGAAAAACCGCAAAGAGAAAACCCAGTAATTAGCAGTAATTGTTCTAAATAGTTAAGACCTGGCCAGGGTCCTCATCAGTACCATTATTAGGTTTTATTAAGAGTTCAACTCAAACATCTCATAGTTCCACTATATTTTTCTAGCCATTTTCAGAATATTCAATATTTTTAAGTATCTATATATAAAATATTCAGTTTAAATTGATATTTTTAACGAAAGACTTATAATTTACTTAATTTCTAGGAACAGTTTTTATGTTACACAAATTGTTAATATTTTAATATATAATATTCAAACAATGATATATTATATTATTTAAAAAAGAAAATATATGTAAATTCATGTTTTTTGAGCTCTTCAGTTAAACGTTAACTTAAGTTTAGTAAAAAAGAAAGGCACAAAGCAGAGGCCTTCGAGGCCCTCGCCCGAATTGGCTAATTAATTGTTAACGAATTTTCATTTTCTATTTGTCGCAGAAAATTGCCATTTATGGTTATGGCGCAGCAGCGACGCCAGCTGCGGGCAGCGACGCCGACAGCGGGTAGCATAATAATTTGATGTGCGACAAATTGAAAAAAAACGCCGCATAACTCCGCCCTGGAAAAGTTCCGTTCGTCGCTCGCCGTTCAAAGAAAATTGAAAACTCTTCTCAAGTCGTTCACGTTTTTGGGCGCAATGGCGGCGGTGGCGGCAGCGGCTGTGGCAGCCACACTCACGCCGACGGCAACGGCAGCAGCGAAAATTCCCAGTATTTCCAGTTGGCCAATAGAAGCGGCCGGCAAGCATACGGTTGACTCTCTCTAGCGAGCCATATTTAAAATGGCACTTACACACACACCGACACACAGGCAGACAGGTTTTCCTCATAATGAATTACGCAGACAGCAGCGGCGGCGGCAGCAGCAGCAACAGCAGCCGCAGCGCAGCAGTTGATCAAAATTGAAAGAGCGCATATAAAAATTAAGTGGTGGTCTTGATGAATTTCCCACTCGCTCGCACGCACACGCTGCGTCGAAAACATGGCAACAATCTCCGGACAAAGAGAGAGAGAGAGCCAGGCCACCGTTGGCTATTGCATTAGTGGTGGTGGTTGCGGCTGGACCTCTCTCGCAAACAAACGGTGCCTAGTGCTATCTCTGTTGCGCCGCGCTTCTGGGTTTCCAGGGTTTCCTCGCTGGCCGCGTCGATTTCGCTGCTCAGTTCAAAATTTTCACTGCGAGCGGTCTGGTCGCTTCCGCGCGCTCTCGCTCTCGCTCTCTCGCGGATAGCTGAAAAGCAGAAAAACAGAAACAGAGAAACAGAAAAAGCTGAAAGGCGAGGAAAGACTGAAAGTGTTGTAGTTTTATTTAATCAGTTGCAAGGGCGAGTTGCACCTATATTTTTTTAAGCGAAAACCAACGAAACCGCCTCGAAACCTGTGCATTTTTGTATGTGATGGCCAAAAATGGTTTTGGAGACCGAAAGCAAAAAGTTCTTGATCTCGAATAACAATAACAGTTGTAATAACAACAATAACAACAACGAAAACACAGGCGCCGCTGCAAAAACCCAACACAATAACAATAATAACAGTAATAACAATAGCGTTAAGCAGGAGGAGGACCCGGCGGTGAGGAGTTCTTCCCAACGGGGAAGTTCCCATCATTCCAGCCACTTGCCACTTCCAGTGCAGCAGGAACCAACTGCCGCTGTCGGCCCCGCCCCCGCAATGCCCTCCGAGGGCCTACATCCGACTGCCGCCCTGCAGCTATACGCCGCCGCCGCCCAACTGGCGCCCGGCGGTGTCCGCGTCCCGCCCTGGGGCCCATTCCTACAGTTCGGTGTGCCCGGCGTCTTTGGCCCCAACGGTCCGTTCTTGGGCCGCCCGCGCTTCGATGCAGCCGCCGCCGCTGCCGCTGCTGCCGGCGGTCATCCCAACTCCGCTGCAGCCGCGGCGGCGGCCACACAAATGGCGGCGGTCAATGCCAGCAACGCCTTCGCCAATCTAACGGGACTGAGCGCCGCCGCCCTGAGAAATGTGAGTGCCGCCCAAACGACGGCAGTGGCGGCGGTGGCCAGCACCGTGGCCACCATCCAGCACCGGCTGATGATCGGCAACCGGCAGAGCCTGCCGCCGGCGGGACCGCCCAGCGAGGGCTCCAACGAGGACGGCGGTGAGTTCACAAAAACAATAACAATAACTTGGGGGGCCTTCTAAAAGGGTTTATTGAATTGAATTTGATTTAAGAAGCGAAAGGAAATACTCTAAAAACTCTAAGACTAATTAAAAACAAAGCTGGGAACCCTTTAAGTTTAAGAGAAACTAATGGACTGAGAGCTTAAGTTTAAATTAAATTCAAATAGCTATAATTACCCAACATTTTATGAAATATTTAAAGCACAAGTTCTCTTTAAAAATAAATCTTTGCTTAAAATATTTTGTATTAATTTAATGTGTATTGAAAGCCCTATATTATGCTAACCAAACATGAAAAATATATAACAATATTTAGCAGGTATTTAGCCAAATATATTTACTATTATTATAGTATATATTTATATAATATATATATATTTTTAAATATATAAATTAAAATCTTCATTAAATACTTGATAAATATAACTTGGCAAAGCATTTCAAATACTTCGCTCTCAGAAATAAAAAGAACTGAGAATTGATAACAACTACTTCAAGTATTGTTTGCTTAAAATAATTCATTTATTTATATATAATATATATATACAATTTGGGTATCCAAGTCCAAGCAATGATTATTTTTTTATATTTATTTATTTGTTATATTTTCTACAAATCTAAAGAGAGTTAGGTCAGGTGGCTGTTATTTAAAATATGGTTATATCAAAAAGAGCACAGATTCTGATATATAATAATGCATATTCAATGTATCTATTTATATGATGATATACTCGATGAGGCATTCACTTAATTGGAGTTAATAAATATGGGTCCAAGATTTAAACTAATTGAAATGTGTCGCGTAATTAATTAGCTTGGAAATCCTTGCTGATTGAATCTCGAATTGCCAGTTAGTTGATAGTCCATAGGTGTGTCTAAGGCATTACCATATCATTATTTTCCAACAAGATATTAATGGGTACAACTTAATCACTTGGATAGTATTTTTTTATTGCTCCGGCGGAGAAGTGTCGCCTGGAATCGGTAGATCTTTTGAAATAATGCCATATCCATAGTTCTCATAGTAAAGTTCTGATTTCAAATTTATCGTCAAGGGGATAGCACTTTTTGAGAAAAAGAAACTATATAAATTCGAAAGTCCAACATGGCAGAGGAGCTAGAGATCGAGGAGACGGAGGACTTCCACAGCCTGGACTCCAACGATGATGAGGCCTCTGGCAGCGGGGGAGCCGGCGGAGCCGGCGGTGGCGGCGGCCAGGCGCGGGAGGAGCGCTTCGCGGTGAAGAAGTGGGTGGCGCACGCACTCTGGTCGTGGGACGTGGCCGTGGACAACTGTGCCATCTGCCGCAACCACATCATGAACCTGTGCATCGAGTGCCAGGCGGATCCCAATGCCAACAAGGGCGAGTGCACGGTGGCCTGGGGCGAGTGCAACCACGCCTTCCACTACCACTGCATCTCCCGCTGGCTGAAGACGCGCCAGGTCTGTCCGCTGGACAACAAGGAGTGGGTCTACCAGAAGTACGGCCACTAGCGAGTGATCTTGATCTTGATCCTGGCCAAACCTATATTCACTGATCGTATTGCAAACTAAATTAGATGTGACTTGGCCGCACTGCTCCGTGATTAGCATATTGCAAAGACAATAAAATTAACATATAAATATATATAGTCGAGGAATAATCAGCTTGATGTGACTTAAGCAGCCGATAATAGAATTAGTTACTAGTTACTTTTTAGGAGAAGAGACCCCTGATGAGCTTGCTTCATAGACTCCGCATAAAGCCTAATACCTGGTAAATGGAGACCCATTCAAAGTCAATGATCCAATCAAGACTACTTTTATGGCACCTCCCACTCGTTTGTTTTGCAACGAGCGAGCTTTATGAATGGGATCCGAACTCGCTCAAAGTCGTTGCCCAATTCGCTGACGAAAGATCACTCGATGAAAGCCTTTAGACCTAATTGTTTATAGGAAGAAAGATGGCTAATGACCGACACGTGTGTGCGGTAACCCGACACTCACGTCATAAGAAAGAAAATATGAATAAAATGTTGCGAATATATTAGCTCAGTGTTTCCCATGAAATCAATTTCCAGCGCTGACTTTCGCTCAGGCTTTTGATCGGCGGATCGACGGATCGGCTAATGAATTATCAGGTCTCACGGACCAGGTCAGCGCCGCCTGATCGATCCAATCCGATTTCCATTTGAATACGTGTCATAGAGAACACATTCTATAGAGGCTCTATAGAGCTCATCCTGCTGCTAGTCGTTATCGGGGCCCGGACAATATGCTAATTCATTCAATTAGCCCTGCTAAATGCCTACATTCTCGCTGTTTTTGCCAGCCCGAGTGCCTGATGCCTGATGCCTGACTTTTGCTACCTGCAAAACACATTTATTGATTTAGCTAATCAGCGATCGATTATTATGTAAAGTCCGATTGATTTTCGTTGATTTGTATTTAGCATACAAAGTAGTATGCGAGCGGTCGCCTGCTGTGCGCCCCCGGAAAAGGTCGCCGAGAGCCCGAATTGGGTCCGCGTCCATTGGCATCCCATAAGCCATAAGCCATAAATAAGCGATAGAGCTAACCGCGTTAAAAACGAGGCGAAAAATGAACAACAAAAGCCAGCTCGAATTTCAACATGTTTGTTTTGTACAGGCATTTGTTTGGATTTATTTATAATTGGACTTGATCCCAATAATAACGATATAGGTGCCCTTTAAGTCCTGGAAACTCGTTGGTTTTAAATATGCTTCCTTGGAAATTTTCAAGTCTTAAGATTAATACTTGCAAATATACATTGGTTCATAAATTAATATTATAATTAATATGAATTTGATAGGAAACTATGGGTTTAGGTGCTTAGCTCTTTCAGTTAAAGTTATGGCTGTCAGTTAAACTTTTTATCCTTAAGTTTATTTTCTTCCATTGAGATCTTAACCCTGAACAAGTCTTAAGATTAATACTTAAACAGATCCATTGGTTCATAAATTAATATTTGTGTCTTTATTTAAAGCAGGAATTTTATAGGAAACTATGGGTTTAGGTGCTTAACTCTTTCAGTTAAAGTTATGGCTGTCAGTTAAACTCTTTATCCTTAAGTTTCTTTTCTTCCATTGAGATCTTAACCCTGAACAATAGACTCTTTTCGGAATGCCTCTTTGTAATCAAACAATTGTCTATTCCCATTCCGTAATCGTTATAATTCCGGGAAAAGCTCTTGTTAGCTCTGGAGGGAAATATCAGTCGTGGCTGGCTTGCGGTCCGCGACTTTCTTTATTTCTTTCTTTCTTTCTTTACTAAGAGAGCAATCACTAGACCCGAAATTGATGGGACGCCATTTGCCTTGATCGCGCTCTGGCCATTAAGTTGGAGTCTCCTCTATAGCAGACGGAGACTCCGGCCTAAACCGGAATGGAGATCAAGTGAGAGAGCCCGGCCCGGCCTGGCCCGGCCCAAAAGGAGCCCGGCCGTGGCTCATTGACCAATTAGCATTAACAAATGATGGCTAGTTGGTGTAATTATGGCCATAATGCATATATACACCGGGTCGGGGCGTTAGCAGGGGGCGTGGTGTGTGCGCCGCTTGTAATTAACTGCACTTGGCATTGGGGGGAGTCCAGGAGTCAGGAGTGGGGAGTGGAGTGTTCTGGGGGCCTAATTAATTGCAGCCAACGCAACGCAGTGGAGCGACGGTCGTTTTTAGGGGCACTTCCTCCTTAAAAAGTAATTATTAATTTGATTTGATTCAATTTGATTGGGGCAGCGATTGTGCGAGCGCGAGTGGGTGCGATGCGGGGGAGGCAGCCCGGCCCGGCCAGTGAGGCAGTGGGGCGGGGGCAGGGTTGCCGAGCTCATTAATCATTTTGCGGCGCGCAGAGTTGACATGCAACTGAGCTGAAAAATGGGATATAGCTGGCGAATAGTGGCGAGGAGGGGGTGGTGCCACATTCGTGGGCGTGGGCGGTGGGTTTGCGACGAGAACTTGAACGTAAAACGTAAAACGTGAACGGGGACATCATTATCATCATAGTCATCGCCATCGTCATCGTCATCGCCATCGTCATCAGCACATGACGTTTCTGCTGCCGCTGCTCATTTCACGCCGGAAATGAAGAAACTGTCATAAGGCGATCGGAATCATTTATCATGCGATTTTCTTCAGTTCACCATTTTGTTTTGGCCTCCCCCTTGTCTTGTTTTCTGGTCCTAATGAATTCCGCATAAAGCCCAAAAAGTTCGGCCTGTTCGCAGTAGTAGTTGTGTCGAGCACTTCCGTTCCGCCCCAAAACGGAAGTTGGCCCATTGATGGAACGGCGGTATGATGAAATTATGGAATGATGAAGCCCTCAACTGACTGACTGACTAACTGACGGAATGATAAATCGTCTCAAATAGATTCAGCCGCAGTCTCAGCTCTCTTTATTAAAAACAACAAATATAATAATAATAATAACAATAAACCAATGGTGTACCGTTGGCTTTTTAAGTATTTCCGTTTTTTAATGGGTTTTCTTCTTCAACTTCTCCTTTCCAGGGAAATATATTTTTGGGTTTGGTGGAAATGGGAATGAGTCCGATTTACTCCGCTGCAAGTGGAGCTGATTAATTGGGAATTATAACCGACTTGCCATTGTAAAGGGTGTTTCCAACTCATAAGTAAAACAATTGGATTTTTTTGTGCATTTCTGAGTGGATAATTAAGTTACGACTTTCCTATAATAATTTATACTATTTAATTGAAATGAAGCTGGTGAATGATCTAGAGAATTCAATTGACCCAATGCCTTAACCAGTTAATAACTCCAGAAGGACCTCTTGCCAGCTCTCCGAAAGTGCAATTAGGCGGGAGGAGGGGGGTTTCTTTCCTTGAACCAACACTCCCTTACCCCCTTCCCTTCTCCTTGTCCTCCATAAACTTTTTAGTAGTTCTCTCCTTCGCCGTTTTCGCCTTGCCTTTCCTTGTCCTTCCTTTCTTTCCTGTCTTACCTTCTTTTTTATATATATTTTCGCTTTAATTTTTATGACTTAAGTGGCTCACCCGCGAGGATCGGGGTTGGGGTACTGGGCAAAGGGTTGGGGGGTTAGGGGGTGTGTGCTTGTGTGTGTGTGTGTGTGTGGGTAACTGTTATATTGCCCGGCTGACGCGCGCTGTAAACGAAAATAACATGCCACGGAATGTGACTGAGGCATGCAACAACACAACCAACACACACACACACTCCACTGGGTTCTTCTGATTTAGCCGCCTTCTCGTCCATACCCTTTTGGATCCGGGTATTAACTTGCTCTTCAGATCCCTTGAATTCTATATTAAAGAATCAAATAATAGTAGTTATAAAAAGTTATAAAAATCTCATTTATTTTTAGGACTTAAGATTGTTTAATAGGGAAATATTATACAAAATATATTATGATTCAATATGAATTTAGCAGAAATAATTATATAAAGATAGGATAGGATAGGATATGATAGATAGGATATCACAAGAAATTTCTTTAAGGGTATATTATGACCTTGATGCTGCTCCTAAAAGATCAAGAGTCAGGCTCAAATAGTCTTACTTAACTCGGTTATATTTCAAGATATATTAATTAAATTTGCTAATTAAGCGTTTAATAATATTTAGACCGACCATACCAGGTACATAAGGTTTAAATTAAATTTTTAACTGTACTTTTTAGCTCTAATCAAGGGAAGTGCTTCATAAATTAGATAAAACCAGGAAGACAAGTTTATAATGCTATTTTGGGATATCTTGAGGAATGTTCTGAATATTTGCCTTACTACCAAGGATCTGCAAGGGTGTCTTGAGCTTCGGATCCTGAAAATTAGACTCCTTAATGCCTTCACTTTGTTTCCGTTTCATTTTAATTTTCGGTCCTCGGTTCGTTACGTTTTGTTCGCCGCTTTTGAGGTTAGGGCGAGTGAGTTGAGTAGAAGAGTGGCTGTGTGCAACGTTGCCAAATTGCAGTCTGGCTGACGTCGAATTTGGGGAGTTGCAGGCCGAACAGTACTGCACATTGCACACTGCACACTGCACTTTGCTGGGCGTGCAATAATCATAATAAATTTCAATTATCGTTTGCATTGGCTCCCACACACACCGTACGAATCACCAGCCACCCGCCGAAAAGGAGAAAAGAAAACACAAAACATGAATTATGTTTGGGCATTCGGAGCACCGCTTACCGTTAGCCGCCCTATTCACCCCTTACCCGGCAAGGTGGCCTGTTATTATTAAGTCATTTGAATGCACTTTGGGGGCCGGCCATCTCGCTCGCACTTGCCTTGTCGCTTTCCATTTAATGTCTCTATTATTGCTGTGTATTTGGTGTTGTTATTGAGTTATTAACACACACACACAATTGCACTTGCACTCGCGCCATCTCGGTCGCTCGCTCAAACGTTTAAAGCAAACGAGTTTGCTGCGGTGGGGAAGGAGTGAAGGCGAGATGGAGATAGTGACGTGAAGCGTTACAGTGCGGCACGCATAATTAGGTACACTTAACAGCAGAATGCAAGCCATTCATTAGGGGCGTCCTCTTGTTATTGCGCTTTAATGCAGGGTGTGCGCGGCGCAGTGTGGCGCGGCGGTGTGCACACTGTGCGTATGTAGGTAGTCCGCAATTGTGGCAAGGCCGCCAAAGGGCGAGGGGGAGGTGGGGTGGCCATCTAAATACCGAAATTAATGTGATTACAAAGTCAGCTGTGGCGGAGTTGAGTGGCGGCGCTTTGGATGGTTTTTATTCGTCACTCTGCCCGGATACAATGTAGAGCCACTAAATGAGTGATTGTGTATGGCCGCGTTTCCACAGAAAAAGTCATCGTAAAAGGTATCGATTAACTCGATAGGCGTCGTTACGTATGCGTAACTTCTACTCTTGTTGCAGCTGACGAACTCAATGAGTTTGAATTAATTCCTGAGTTGGTTTATTCGTCCCTCTGTGTTTAAAATTTAGAGCCAATAAGTGAGTGATTGTATGTCCTCGTTTACTGAGAAAGAGTCATCGTTAAAGGAATCGATTTACTCGATAGGCAACGCTTAAAATGCAACAGGATTCGATGAGTTTACTCAGTTAGTTACAAATATATATATATTTTTTTTAAATAATATGATGTAGTTACTTTTATTTTTAGTATTTAAAATACACAGCTAACAATTAATATATTAAAATGTATATAAGCATTGGATTTATAATTTAAAAATTATGAAGAAAATATTTTTATATATTTTATTATTATTCTTTTTTATTTCTACCAACTCGTTCCTAATTCATTGCCCTGCGTTGTGCTTCCGTGCAGTGTTGCTGGCCATCATCTAATATCCCAAAACACCTTGGGATTGGGTTTGGGTCTGGGACTGGGACTGGGTCCGAACCTGGCTGCAGCACAACAGACCCACCTCTCCCCTCCCCATTAGTACTCTCCTCCAGCTCTCTTTTGGCTCGGAAGATCGGAGTTAATTTGATAAATTGCGGGCCCTTTTGCATGCATTCCGCGTCACGCCCCTTTTCGGGGGTATAATCTAAATATAGAAAACTATGTATGCATCCTGGGGATCGGATCAAAAACGGAAGGGAACGGAACGAGGAAGGAGCCAGGAGCGGCGGGCAGGGCCGGAATAGAAACGTAATTAAATTGTTTCGTTTTTATTGTGAGCCGGCGGCGGCTGGGAATTGAGAGAGAACAGAGAGGGCAGGGGCAGGGGCAGAGGCAGGGGGGCTCTCGTTTGCAGTCCGTGGTTGTCGTCGTTCTGGCCCCTTTGGCGGTGTAATTGAAATATATGATTATGAATATTTATGCATTCGGTGTGTGTTTGTGTGTGTGTCTCGGCTAATTTAAATAATCATTTTCCAACACTTAATTATAGGGTTTTTAGTGTCGAGAACAAAGTGTTTTGCGCCCATGTTTTCCTAGGCTTTTCCTGCTTTATTTGGGCTCTTTTTGTGTTGGCTTTTCCGGGGTCCCCAGTGTGTTCGTGCGGGGGGGTTAGTTTTTGGCAACACCCTAATTAGTTTTAATAAGCCAACACCCCCTCTAAGCCGGTCATATTAATGACTTGATTCGGTGTGTGTTTAACATATACCCATTTCTAATTTCCCCTTTTTGACCACAAACATTTTCCCCTTCCCATTTCCCCCTGGCAGGCTTTCCCGGCGACGGCGATGACGACAGCAGCGCGGCCAAGCGCCGCCGCTCCCGCACCAACTTCAACTCCTGGCAGCTGGAGGAGCTGGAGCGGGCCTTCTCCGCCAGCCACTACCCGGACATCTTCATGCGGGAGGCCCTGGCCATGCGGCTGGACCTCAAGGAGTCGCGAGTTGCGGTGAGTTTAGTTTCAATCGGAATTTTAGGGTTTTCCAAGAGATTTATAGGGAGCTTTTTGAATTAAAATCGGAGTATCTTAAGTATATATCTTTATTTAAAGAAATATCCTAAATATATCCCATATACTCACTAGTTTTTGCTTTTTTTTGGGATTTTTCAAGGGACTTATAGGGAACTTTTTGAGTTAAAATCGGAGATTCTTAAGTATATATCTTGATTTAATAATATATTGAAAATATATCCCATATACTCACTAGTTAAAGCTTTGTATGCTATATATTTCGTTGAAAAGGAGTAATAGAACTTGTAGAGTATATTTAGATCCAACTTCCGAGCACCTTTGCTGAGATTATACGCTTTGTTCCAGATAGGTATGGTTCCAGAATCGACGTGCCAAGGTGCGGAAGCGTGAGCACACCAAGAAGGGACCCGGACGCCCCGCGCACAACGCCCAGCCGCAGACCTGCAGCGGGGAGCCCATTCCGCCCAACGAGCTCAAGGCCAAGGAGCGGTAAGTACCAAAAATGCAACCCTGTGGCAAGCACAACGTCTCACGTACATGCAATCTGAATCTCTGTACGCGTTACCTTGTTCTTAATTCACATAAAATGTTCAGCTGTCAGTCAATAATTAAAATAAAGTTTAAAAGTATCAGTTAAATGTCTCGATCAAATGGCCATTTGCGACCATTTAACATAAAGAACTCGTCAAGGAGCTTATTGATCGTCCCATCGATGATTTCGATCACTTTAAATGTGAAACTCCCAAACGAGTTATCAAGTCGGAAAGTGTTTATATTTTAATAATGCCAAATATTGTGTGAAGCATTCTTTTTATTAAGATTATCTGCCTTAGACATCTGTTGAGCCATAATTAAGAATATATATTGTTAGTAAAGCTATAAATAAAGCTGGCCAGCATAGCCTTGACATTTATATTTAAAAAACAGGCTAAAGTTCCAATTAATAAATTATAAAGATAAATAAGATAAACTCAAAGTACAATACTATTTAAAGGGCATCTTCTGAGAGACTTGTACCAGCTTTAAGCATCCAAAATTATCCTAAAAGTAAACCCCTTTCTCTGTTTGTCTTCCCTTTCTTTCCCTTGCAGAGCTCGTCGCCGGAAGAAGCTGGCCAAGGCGATCGACCGGCAGGCACGGAAGCTCCAGGCCAAGGGCATCACCGTGGACCTGGAGGCCCTCAAGGCCGAGTACATATCACAGCACAAGGCGAACGGCACCTTCTCCGACTCGGACCTCGAGGACGATGGCATCCAGATCGATGTGGTCGGCGGCACGGACAGCGACGACGAGCTGGACAGCGATGCCGTCAGTCCCGCCCGTATGGGGGCGGCCTCCTCTTCGCAGCAGAACTCGTCGATCCACTGCGGGATGGATGGCGATGGAGACAGTTCCCGGGCCGGGAGCTTCATCGGCGGCGGCGGCAGCTTGGGCAGCCCCAGTTCGGTGGCGCCCAACTCGATGCTGTCCAACGGTGGCACCGGCATCGGCGGCGGAGGCGGCGGGGGCTCGATCTTTGGCAAGCTGGAGCCCATGGATGGGAATGAGTCGGAGGAGCGGGATCGGGAGCGGGACTCGCCGAAGCCTCTGCTCTTTCCCGCCAAGGCATTCCACCAACTGAACCTGCAGAGCCAAAGCCAGCAGCACCATGGACTTGGGCAGGGCCAGGGCCAGATACACCACCACCACTCGCACTCGCATCACGGCACCACCTCCTCCTCGGCAGCGGCGGCGGCGGCGGTGGCCAATCTGGTGCACCAGACCTCGCCGATCAGCATGCGGCGGAGCAATCCCTTCAGCATCGAGTCCCTGCTGTTCAACAACACGTGAGGCAACCACGGAAGGATCCGCTACCACATCCGCATCCGCATCCACATCCACATCCACATCATCATCCCCTTGATTTTCGCGTTCCTAGAATATTTTGCTCACTTTACTCGCCCCACTTCCCAGTTTTACTAAGGCGCCGTTCGTACATTGCGTGAAAAGAGAGAGCCTACCGCCCCATGTAATCAATTGTTCAAGTAAAAGTCCATAATTTCGTAGTGTACGAACGGCCTTTATCTATGTATCTTCGGTTGAGAGCTTGAATATTCCCTAAGTGATTTATTTATTCAAATATTTTGTAATGCATTTTTTTAAACACATTTTTTTTTTGCGTAATCTTAGACCTTGTTCCCAGAGAGACTAAATTAGTGTTGTAAATGAATTTATTATTTGTACTTCGTATATATATATAAATACCCCTTTTTTTTAGAGTGGCTGATGCCCAAAGCAATGCTTGAAACATGAATAATATAATTATGTAATAAAAGTGTATCAACTAAGGACATTTTTTTTCCCAGTGTGAGTGCGTGTGTGTGAGCTGTGTGCCTGAGCTAGCCTGTGTAAAAATGTAATTTAATTTAGCAAAAAAAACGAACAAAACAAAAAGAGAAAACACGAAATGAAGAGGGGAATGAATTAATGAAAGTAATTAAAGAATTAAATTAAAGAAAGAAAACACACAAAGAATTGCATAGAAATCCACGAGATACATAAGTAAGCGGAATTTTTTTTGTGTCCCACTAAGAGAGAGAGAGGCAGAAAGTATATATTACAAATATGAGAATATTACGTATAGAAAGGCAAGGAACGGGCGAAACTGGCTGCTAAAAAATTATATTGTATCTAAAAAACAAACCGATTGTCAAACAAGAATAAAATGCGAATCTGTAAAGAGAAAACCACATAAACCAACCGATTACGATTATCATTTCCCCCTTATTGATTTCGACTCGAGCTTATCCACAATAAATAAAGCTAACCGCGCAAGGTCCTCGTCCTGGTCCTCGTCCTAGTCCTCGTCCTGGTCCTCGCCCAACCCAGCAACCCGAATCGCGGTTCAAATTCAATAAACGGCAATTTAAATGGCATCAAAAAATACACTTAAACCAGAAAACCCCAAAAGTGTTTTCCTTGCTGGCATATATCTCGGAATGGCGTGCAAATGTTTCCGCAAACGGATGCGATCTTCTGCGGATTATGGATATATACTTATGTCCGCCTAATGGGGTCATCATCTTTATATGGCTTTATTAAAATTAAGAGCCGCACATATCTACATTACTTGGCCATCAAAGCAAAGGGCTTAGGGTTGGCCAGGAGTCAAAACAAATCGGACCATAGAGGAGCTCTGTTAACCATTTTGGGAGTGTTTTCCGACGGCTTTCTGAATTTGTTCTTAACTTTTGTTTGCAACTCAAATGCCGAGTGCCTGGATCATAAACAATACGGTAAGTATTATGCTTTCAGGAAACTAAAAACAAATTCAGTATATTTCCAGAAAATATCTCATGGCAGTGGGTTACTTAAATGGCCTAAATTTCTATTCATTCTGTACATTAATTTTGTACATCAATTCTATACATTAATTCTATATATATAATTCTATGAGTCAAAGTTTAGCCTAGAACGACAGTAGAAATCATCGACGTATATCCGCGAAAGATACTTATAATTCCCAACTACGAATTCGTAAGAATTTCACACTAATTATGGAGTTTCTTAACTCTTTTAAAGAAAGCTAATGGTAACCTAGGGGAAATATGGTAACAAGTTAAATGATTAAATGATTAAATGAAATTAATTGAGCTAAAATGAAAAGGCTAAAAGAAAAATAAAGGCTTATAGTTCCCAACTACGAATTCGTAGGAATTTCGCACAAACTAGGGGTATTCTTGCTTCTTTAAAGAAAGTTAATAGTAATAATAGTAGGAATTATGGTTACAAATTAAATAAAGTTTAGGGGTAAACTAAAATGACAAAGGCTTATAATTCCCAACTGCAAATTCGCTTCGTTAAGCGATTAGCTTCCTGCAAATGTGCCTAAAGTGCAATTAAAAGTGGAAGCCAAGTTAAGAAGCAGCCCAACCGATTCCCGGGCATTGCCAAATTGGTAACAGGCATTCCATGTCGGGCCCATTAATCAGGCTGCAACAGAGACCTCAGCATATAGCCGATTTGCGGTTGGGCAGGGGCGTCGCAGAGAGAGAGCCCAGTGGGGGGCCTGCTCTCGCGGATCTGAGGAAAGGAAACCTGTCCCAGACCCCGCCAAGTGTCAATTGAATTTGCTTTCGGGCGAACGGTACATGGGGCCGAGTCAGGGGCAGCGGCAGAAGGGGTAGAGCTCGAGGGGGGGCCAGAGGCGGTGGGCTTTCATGGGAATTTGTGGCGTGTAGTTCATTTCATGGCAATTTTATTGCTTATTAATTTTTCAGTGTTCGCGCTTGGCCCCCCTCGCCCTCTGCCCCCGCTGGAGCCGCCGCCGGGCGCTCCTGGATGGGATGCCTCAGTGGCATGCTGTTAATGGCCCCTCCACCTGGCGGTTATTGTTGTTGCCTGTTGATATGATTATTACGTTTATGGATTTTAATAATTGTGCATGATTTGGAAGATTTTCCACGTCTTCAGATCTTCATTTCGGAGCCTCGGCGAGACTCGTGCCCCCGCGGCGCATTCATAACTTCTATGGTCATTTCTCTATCTTCTTTTTTTCCCTCTTTTTTTTTTTATTCTATTTTTTTTTTGTGGCTCAATTACTTTTCGATGCAAATCAAATTGGCCGCTCTTAACTATTCTTCACACGTTTTTCATTAAGTTTATTTGTGCGTATATCTCTGTATACAAATAGTCGTAGTCGGACTCTGGCTCGGGTTCGGATTCGGGCTCATTCCCAGCTCCTTAAGCTCTGTCCGTCTGTCCGTCTGTCCGTCTGTCCGTCCGTCTCCGCCTCTTTGCTTTTGTTGTAAATGAGTTTTTTATTGAGCTGAAAATATTTTTGTTAAGCTTATTGTTCATTGTTTGATTGTTTATGGGAGGAGGCCAATCGGAGGTTTGATATCAGGCTAGGCCAGGCCTTTCGGGCTCAGGAAATGCGCTACAAGACTGAAAGGCTTTAGTCGGGAAACAGTGGAATGGAACGGAAACGGAAATGAACAAATTTTTCTACTGATCATGAAGAAATAAAAATTATCTAATATATATATAATGAAAAATAAGCTGATATAGAGCTAGGAATATAATAGATGGAAATATTATTGGAAATTATATTATTTCTAATGAAGAAATAGTGAGTTTCTGAACCTTAATCGAATTAAAAATGGAACATTTATAGTGAAATAATTATGACACAAGATCTGGTAAATGAGATTGAGTAAAATCCAGGTAATTTTTGTAAAATTATAAAAATATATAAAATTCAAAAATATAAAAATAGGGTTTTTTAAAAGTAAATTATTAAGAATTAGATTAATTTGTTTAATTTAAAACAAAGTGAATTTTAACAGTTACAGCTTAATGAATATTTGGTTTAAAATAGATGGAAAATGCCACTATAAATAAAATCATTGATACAACTTATTAGGGATGCATATAATTATTTACATTAATTAATTTACATTAATTATTTACAAGTCTTGAAACATATTGGAAAAGGAAAAGATAATGGAATAAATATTGAAAGAAATTATATCTAAATTCGAAATAAAACAAACTGTTGAAAAATGCAGCAAATAAAATAAATAAAATATAAATAAAATATAAAACCCATAACTCCAATGCCTTAAAATTAAACAGGTAGAAACTGGTCTTGAAGGAAATGAATGGAATTTTAAGAAAAAGTATTTTGAAATTAAAGTTTTTGCGGTTTTGAAACATATATTTGATAGTATATAGATAGATGGTATTATTTTTTAAATAATAAACTGAGATATTCCTTTTAAAACCGATATGCCCTGCGTAATAGAGCTGGCCTGGTGCTGGCCAATGATGGTGATCACCCTACGTTATAGCGCTTAATCGAAATCAATAAAGTTATTAAAGCGACGCTTTTAAGTTTTCTGTAACAGATTCTTAAGCCAACAACAAGGGGTCCCAGACAAAGGGCCCAAACAATGGGGATTAGCGCTCGCTTCGAGCCAAGAAGAAAACCAGCTTTCGGGCCGTGAATCAGTGAATCTCTGACTCGGTGAATCTCTGAATTGGTGAATCGGTGAATCGGTGAATCCACTCGCCAGTGGATCCCACAGATGATTGTCATAATTATGGGCATTTTGGTGTTTGCCGCTCTCTCGACTCAAACTCGAACTCGACTCGAACGTGGAGTCTCCTCGGGAGTTGCTTCCATTTCAATTTCGCAGCGGGAGTCGATTGGTTTCCATCGAGGGGAACGCTAATCAAAGTGTTTATCGTGGACCGATCGTTTGTATTATGATTTTTGATGCCTTAATTTATTCACACTCTGAATAAACGTGCAACTCGTTCGCTTGTCCATCTGTCCGTTTGTCCGCCTCTTGTGTGTGTGTTTGGTGTTAATCTTTGCGCCTTTCCCGAACACACAGCACTCAGAGAGACTCCGTTTTCTATTTGCCTTTCGAACCGAGCGCGCTTTTCAATTTTCACAGCGGGCAGCGCTTGGGGTCAGGTCAACTCATCTCGACTCCGACTCCGACTCCGACTCCCAAATAATCCGGACTCTCGACTCGCATCCATCCGGCAAACAATGTTTGTAATTTATTTCATTGTGCGATGATTAGCAGCATTTCTCGATACCCTTTTCGGGCTGCTCCACTTTCTTTGTTTTGGTCGGGGGCATCGCGGCCTTATTAGTTCATAGTTATGGCCATTGGCGTAGTTTATGGCCGGGCCTCATCCGCTCCCCTTTGGCAGGTAAGCAGCCGGGCCTCAAATTGAAAAAAACCTCCTCCAGTTTGGGCTCGGGAGAAGGGAAAATCTGAGCATATTGTTATAATTGAGTTTCGGGGTTTTTTGATTTTTATTCTCTGCCTCCGCTGCCTCCGCTGCCCTGCCACGCCCGGGGAGATAGAGGGTTGGCCCAACACGGGGCGCTGACACCGAATATCATAATAATGAACTCGAGAGCGACGGCAAGGAGCAGGGGCAGGGGCAGGAACAGGGACAGGAGCAGGGGCAGGACAGGCAGCAGGACCTGGCGGTGTGAGTGACTTTTAATTTACTTCAAATCCTTACTCAACTACATGACTCCTGGGGGAGTTGTCCTCGCACCCACATCCCCATGCATATACCCCGCCACAGGACCAGGACCAGGAGCAGGAGCAGGAGCAGGACCAGTCCTGGCCAAGGCAAGTGGCACGTCCTCCGCGGAACACTCACCTCGACCCACAGAGTCCTGTCCGCTGGGTTATGACTTCGAGGTCGGTTTTGGTGGAGGCCACCAGGGAGGCCGAGGACAGAGCTTGACACTGGCCTACCAGGCAAAGGATTCCCTTAAAAAAATATATATTTATATATCATAATAATAATATATAATTTATTTATATATATTTCATATTATAGTAATGATATATAATTTATTTATATATATTTTATAATGAGCTCTATATATATATTTATTTTAATTTTATATCACAATAATGATATATAATTTATTTATATGTATTTTATATCATAATAATGATATATAATTTATTTATATATATTTTATAATGAGCTCTATATATATTTATATATATTTTATGTCACAATAATGACATATCATTTATTTATATATATTTTATGTCACAATAATGATATATAATTTATTTATATATATTTTATAATGAGCTCTATATATATTCATTTATATTTTATATCATAATAATGATATATCATTTATTTATATATAAATTATAAATTATATATACTTATTTATATTTTATATCATAAGAATGATATATAATTTATGTATATATTTTTTATATCATAAAAATGATATCGAATTCATTTATATATATTCGATATTATAATAATGATATATAATATATATATATATATATTTTATAAAGAGCTCTATATATATTTATTTATAATTTATATAATAAGAATGATACATAATTTTTTATATATATATTTTATATCACAATAATGATATATAATTTATTTATATATATCTTATAAAGAGCTTCTTGCGGTAATAACTTGATATATATTTTTGGAGTATATTTCCAGTTATTTCNAAGAATGATACATAATTTTTTATATATATATTTTATATCACAATAATGATATATAATTTATTTATATATATCTTATAAAGAGCTTCTTGCGGTAATAACTTGATATATATTTTTGGAGTATATTTCCAGTTATTTCCGAGCCCTGCTGGCCAGTGTAATAAGCAAGTGAAGTAAAAGTTTTCATATTTCCCGTCGTGCCACCCCCGAGCGCTACTGGCCTCTCGCTCCCGCACGCTGCCGTCATATCTGGCCGTCCCTGTCTGCCGGCGCACATCATTAATTTGTTATACGGAGATTATCTATTTTTATTGTTATTAATGGCAAACAATTTATTAAGCCAGCAGCGGGCAGGTTCCTGCCACTCCGGGACCCACACACATGCCAGGACCCCGAAAGGACGCCCGCCGAGAATAACTATCCATGTAAATCAACGGAATTTCACTAAACTACGTGCGGGTGTTGCCGCAGATGGATTGCTCATTATGTGTGTGTGCCCCGAAAGGAAGCCCAGATGAGTGCGGGGTGATGAGGTGGCGGCCAGGACGAGCAGGGACTCAGGGACTCGGGGACTCTTCCTGCTCTTCCTGCAGGTCCTGCGAGCAGAGAGGGGTGCGGACTGGCGCAGCTGCCGAGGTGTTGACGTCCTGCACTTTGCATTATTATCGTTATTGCTCTTCCTGCTGCGAGTGTCGAGTGTACCTGCAGAGAAAATAATAATAATAGTTAACCATAATAATCATTTAATCCCCCAAAAGTTACACTTCATTATTTAAATGTGCGAAAAGTATGGGCAGCAGGGAATATAACAATAATTATTGCTACAGCAATTAAATAACCTAAAATACATACTAAAGGTACATTTTACTTGTTATTTTGATAACTAAAAATATATATAACACTTCATTAAGGGTATACATAATAAAATATTTATTAAACTAAGCGCAGAATATAAAATATATTAATAAATATTGCTATAGCAATAAAAAAAACCTAAATTACATACTAAATGTACATTTCACGTGTTGTTTTGGTACCTAAAATAATAAATAACACTTGTTTAAGGTTATACATAATTATATATTATACAAATAAAAGACAGAAAATAGAATATATCAATAAATATTGCTATAGCAATAAAATAACCCAAAATACATAATAAAGGTACATTTAATTTGTTAATTTGGTACTTAAAATAATTAAAAACAACTTGTTAAGGTTATACAAAATTATATATTACAAAAATAATAGACAGAAATTTAAATAAATTCAACAAATAATATAATATAAAGAGAAATAGATATAAATAGAATATAAATATATATATATAGATATAAATAATAGAGAAATTTTTTACTGGCTAGCTTTGTACCTAAGATAATAAATATAAACTCTTTCCGAGATATTCTATTTTATTTATAATAAAAAGTTAAGCTGAGAACGTGCAGAAAAACACAATATGTAGTAAGGAAACTAATTATTATAATATTAAGTACGTTAATTATGTTATAATCTGAACTAATTTGAGTAGCATTAAGGTACATTTAATTACTAAACCATTTTGTACCAGGAAGCATAATTAATACACAATTTTCCCTGCATATTTATACATATTTTCAACAACTTTATTTATGAATAAGCTCTTCAAATTTATAAATAATTATAATAATAATAAAATTAGTATTCAAAAAAGAAGTTTTATGAATGCTTAAGAACCGGGTTTTATTAAGTTACTTTTGCCGTTTTCAGTGTACTCGAGGTGTAATGATGCCTCTGCTCCTGTCTCGTCTCCTTGAGGTCCTGGCTCCTTGGGTCCGAGGACTCATTGGTATGCGCCGCGGCCACGAAACTGTTTATTAGGGTCATTAGCGAGGCCTCAACACGCCTCCTTCGCAGGACTCCTCCACTCTCTGTCTCTCTGTCTCTCTCTACCGCTCTATCCCTGTCTCTTTTTGGGGCCGCAAATCTCAACGCAATTGTAGACATTTTGCGCTGTATAAAAATGGAAAATAAACAGCGCATAAATTTAATATTAAATAAGCATACAGCGTCACCATAAATTCGATTGCAATGGATCCAATTAGTCATGGGCAAATTGTTATTGAAGCTGCGCCTTGTCTAGAGTCTCTTGGCGAGCCTTAACCCCCTGCGAGAGCCGCCCTTTAACCCCCGATAGCCATAATTCATGTTCCGCCTCGCCAGGCACTTTTCGCTGATAAGCCGCCGCCGCCGCTGCCTGATAATAAAATAAATACAAAATCGGAATGAATCAGAAATCAGAAGTCAGATTTGAAGTAAACCCAAACAATTCCGGGCACTTGTCTTACCAACTCCCTTGGGGACCGAAACCCGAGCAATTGAAATGAACTGAAATGTCTGTGAGGATCGGCTTTATGTTCTCCGATTTCCGTAATGTCAAAGGCCCGCTTAGACAAATGAGATAATTGGGTACAGGGATTTATGTGGCACTCCCTCCGCACTCCGCACTCCGCACTCGGTGCCCCGTTCTCTGATTTATTTAATAATCCTCCTCCAGCGGGAGGAGCACCCCCATTCCCCATCCGGGCGGGGTTCAGTTCAGTTCCCTCCGATAAGCCACCGGACAGGCGAGGGCGAGCCTGTTCCAGATCATCGTTCTCAATAGCCCTGCCCAGTCCCAGTCCCCAGTTCCATAGCCATTTCCATATCCCACAGCCACGTCCATGTCCATGTCCATGTCCATGGACATGGGAGGATGTCCAGCGCATTCAGGGCTGTAAAAATTTATTGGCCATCAGTCACAATTGCCAATGTCCCGGCGTTGGCAGCGAATTGTGGCAATATGTTGCATGCACGCGCCGATAAGAGCTGTCTTTGCTCATCCAGCCGCCCACATGGCAGCCACGCCCCCTGCTCCTGCTGCCGCCCCTGCTGGTGCTCCTGCTCCTGCTCCTGCTCCTGCCCCTGCTGCTGCCCCTGCTGCTGCTACCCCCTGGGATTGCCCCCATTCTCCAGAGCAGGATTTGCAGGGACTATGTGGCGTATGAGCAATGTTCAATGCAAAATCGAGCAGAATCCTCAAATATTAGTGGTATATCCTCGAATGAGTGTGTTCTAAATATCTGAAAATATGGTTATATTAAGATTAGGGTGTTAAAAAATCGATAATTTCGATAACTTACTTTAGGGTTGCAGTTAAGAACCAGAAATATTTAAAACTTGAGATCGGCGTCTTGAAAAACACAGAAAACTTGTTATTATTTTGAAAAATATAGATAAAAAATAAATCAAATAATTAACTAAGTAAATTACTAAAATTACAATTACAAATCAGTGAAATATCGAATTTCATAATCAAACTAATGTAATTAAAACTCATTCTTTTAAAAGAAATATTTAAAACTTGAGATCATCGTCTTGGAAACCACAGAAAACTTACCAAACAACAACTTGTTATTCTTTTGAAAAATATAGATAACAAATAAATAAAATAATTAGCTAAATAAATTTATTATGAAATTAGTGGAATATCGATATTCTTATCGAATTTCATAATCGAAACCATGTAATAAAACTCATTCTTGTAAAAAGGGGATCCTGAGATTAACTGCAATTATAATACTTCTATCAAGCCTAATAAATTCTCTAGAGAATAAAATCTAGTAAGTAATATAATGTTTTTTTAATTATTTAATTCTCTTATGAATAAAATCTAGTAAGCACTTAATTTTTAATGTTTTTTAGCAGTAAAGTATATAAGAAATATAACTATAACTTCGAAATCGGCATGACTGGGCCTTACCTCGCCTTTGTGGGGCCTTTCTTGTTTTTCTTGGAGCTTCAAATGAACGTAATTTTTTTCGGGGGGCTTGGGAGATGGGGAGATGGGGAGAGGCAGAAGTGGTCCAGGACTCTTACTCCTGCAGGACTCTCGTGAGCGATTGTGTGCCGGCTGGCTGGGGCAGTGAAATAATGGCGCTCAATGATATTAATACGTTCGCTCGTTATCAAATTGCGTTTGCATGCAAAATGGACGCCGCTCCATTTCCGGAACAGCAGCAGGAGCAGGAGCGGGAGGAGGAGCAGGAGGAGGAGCAGGAACCGGATCTCCGCCCCGACTCTGGGATATTATATTATGTATTTCTCTTATTTTTGCCGGACACGAAGCGGACATGAAACGAGCGCCATATTTAAGAGCCGTACGTGATTTGTTGTCCCCCCAAGTCCCCCTTGGACTTGGCCAGCCAACTCCTCCACAACCATAAAAGGCCTAAACAATAAAAGGAGGCCAGGGCGGGAAACGTGAGCGGAAATCCCGAACACTTGACGGAGGTGACAACAAGCCAAATGCAAATAAAAATACAAACAAAAAACGAACAGAGCCCGGCGAAAACTTTATTTAATTTAAAAGCTAGAAATATATAAAATAAATTTTCCACATTTGACTTTTACACCAACAATTTGGCCCGGTTGCCGGTCGTAAACCTTCCACGGCCGCAATTCCGAGATCCCGGGATACTCCGAGTCCCAGAGTCCGGGACCCCTAACCCCTAACCCGTAACCCGTAACCCGTGGCCCGTAATCCGTAATCCGTAATCCGTAACCGTGACTGCGAGAGCGTAACCAAAAACCGTAAGCAAAGTTACGATAATCGTTTATTGAAATGCAAATTTCTTGCTGATTTTGCAGCTTTTAGAAGTCAATTTGTGAGTGTTTTTTTTGGTTTTTTTTGTTTCGTTATTTGCTATTTGTTATTGCTTTCCGTCTCTCCTCTCCGTGGGCGAGTGTTAACACTTGTATTATGATTGCCTGAGCCCCAATCCCAAACCCAACCCAACCCGGAGCCCCCCATAAAAGCAGACAAAACAAAAAATAAATAAACCCATGTGAATTTGCATATTAAGGAGCCAAGTGTCACCCGAGGGCGCCGTACCGGAATGGGGTGTCACCTGCCATTTGTATAATTGGATGGCTAAGTTAACCCTTCGATTAGCCCTCCCTCCTCCTCCTGTTGGCCCTTCCACAAATCGATCCATCAGATACATTTGGGTGAAGAAACCGCAGAAGGCGAGTCCTTCTCCCAGAGATATTGTTTATAAAGTTAAATTTGGTTTGGATATTATTGTGCTTAGCATGGAGTTTATAGTTTAGATACTTTAGGTAGATACTTTATGGAAGAAACTGAGAGTTTAAGTAGGTATTTATGCTAAAAGATTAAAGATCTGTTTAAGCTTGTCCGCTCTAGAGAGTTGGTCCGCTTTAGAGAGTTTCTATATGTGCGGAAATATGGAACAGAAACGGAACACAGACTGAATTATGTCATTTATGACATATTATTACATATTACTTATTCATTTGAATATATTTTGAATATTATATTAAAATATCACACAAATATCCAGTTTTACTATGATCTCTCAAAAGAGATTGTCCGTTTAAGAGAGTTTGTCCGCTTAAGACAGTTACTATGTCTGTAAAAATATAGAACAGAAACGAAACACAGACTGGATTCTGTCATTTATATTTAGCTTGAATATAGTTTGAATATTCTACTAAAATATCACAAAAATTTCCTATTTTATTCTGTCCTCTTAAGAGAGTTTGTCCGCATGAGAGAGTTTCTATATCCGTAAAAATATAGAACAGAAACGGAACTCAGACTTATGTCATTTATGTTTAGCTTGAATATATTAAGAATATTCTACTAAATTATTCTACTAATATATCCTATTTTATTCTGTCCGCTCAAGAGAGTTTGTCCGCAGGTGTTAAGTTTATATTAAATTCCCAACTTACAATCAGTTTCCCTGTGGTAACCAGCTATTTGTAATTATGATTGGAAGGTTAAGTCAAGTAGAGGGTTTATTTCCGGCCGGTTCCCTCCTCTCTCCTCCCCCAAAATCGATCCATCAGAAATCAAAACGCAAAATCTCATTAATATGACAGGGGCGCGCTCGGCAGAGCAAAGGGGGCGACTCCTCTCGAGTTTCGAGCTGGGAAACGCAAATATTTCCACAAGGATACAGAGCAGTGCGATGCCAAAGATAAGGTCCTGTGTGCTGCGTCCTGATGCAACTGTCAAATTGTCAGGCGATTTTCGAGAGTTGAGAGTTGAGAGTTTCGGATTTTTGGATTCAGGAGGGAGGACGCCCCTCCACCAACTCAGCCATATTTTCAAGCTGCAGGAGATGCGGCCGATAAGATAAATAACTGGAATATGAGGCTGCCACAGGCCCCCTGCCCCCTGCACCCGTGCAAGCCCCTAGAATTAGACGCGCCGACGGAGTGACAGGCGGGGGGTAGGGGCGCCGCCCCTCTGCCTCTCACTCTGCTTAATCACAGCAAATAATTAAATGTCCATTTCACAGGCCACGTCACACACAATGTCGGTGGCAGCACCCTCCCCCCTGCCCGACCCACGTATATATACGGATATATACGGATATATCACGCGGAGTGTCGAATCTGGGATTCGGAATCTGAAACCGACCCCGCCACGACCTCGATGGCGATGCGACACGTGTGCGACAAGCGGCATTTGTATTAAGACTTAATTTAAGTGCTTATCACCCAAAACAAATCAACGCCGCCACCCCCCTGTGCACCGTGCCCCGTGCCCCGCACCCCTCGCACATAACTCCCCGCCGCCACTGGCCATTGTCATGTGACATTTTGTATGAGCCACGCTCACCTAATGAAGTTATTAGAGTCGCACCGCAGAGCGGCGGCTACACCTGACCAGACATCGGCGATAACGGCGATTGGGAAGGGGGTGGGGATGGGGATAGGGATGGGGATGGGGATGGGGATGGGGATTGGGGTTACGGCCTGGGGAGGCCGGAGGGTATCCCCTACAGAGGAGGGTCCCATGGACTCCGGGCCACACTTGGTTCTCCCCCTGAGTCGGGATAACTCCCTAAGGGAAGGTCTCCATGAGGCTTCTGGGAGTCTGAAGATTTATCAAGGTTATATGTATCTCTTCCTTAATTATTTATTATATATAATATGCTATAGATATATATATAATATTTTTTATATATTTACTATTATAAAAGTTATTATATCGTACTCATGAATACATATTCATTTAGCCCTTTTTTACTATAATTGTTTACCTTATAAAAGTTATTATATTGTACTCAGAAATATATATTCCTTTAAGCCTTTTTTACTTTTATTATTTACCTTATTTAAAATATTTATATATATACATTATATGTTATATATTTACAATACTTACTTTATTATTTTGTTCTAAAATATTTTATAAATTAGTATTCATTTGAGCCTCTTTTACTTAAATTATTTACCCTATAAAAGTTACTATTCTGTTTTAAAAGAACTCATAAATAAATATTCCTTTAAGAGTCTTTTTTATTTTAATTACTTACCTTTTATAATATATATATTTTATATGTTATATATTTATTATATAAGTTATTATTTTGTTCTAAAGTATCTCATAAATAAGTATTCCTTTAAGCCTCTTTTCTTTAAATATTTACTATGTAAAAGTTACCTTTTTTGTTTTAAAATAACTCATAAATAAATACTCCTTTAAGAGTCTTTTACTTTAGTTATATATTTACTATTATAAAAGTTATTATTTTGTTATAAAGTATCTCATAAATAAGTATTCCTTTAAGCCTCTTTTCTTTAAATATTTACTTTTTAAAAGTTACTATTTTGTGTTAAAAGAACTCATAAATAAATACTCCTTTAAGCCTCTTTTACTTTAATAATTAACCTTATAAAATTTATTATTTTATGCTGAAATTACTCATAAATAAATATGCATTCCGAAAGTTATTGAGTTCTATATGTAAATTCTGGAAAAATACCTTGCATAAGGTGACTTAAATTCATCCATTTATTTATAGATTTATAGATCTTATATCTTATTCTTATAAATCTATAATTAAAGATACAAGTAAAGAATAAACTTAAATATTTATATTTATATATATACTTATATATACTATATTTATACATTGATAAACCGAAAACTAATAGAGGCAATACTAGACTAAACCTAACATATTCTATTCCCTAAATGCACAACTCGAAAGCCGATCTATAAAGTTAATTTTGCTATTTTCCCAGGACAGCACTACGGGTGTAGGGCAGCTGCACTTCCTTCTGGCCGGATATAGGGCTATATAGCCGGAAGTACAGGTAAGGCCGCCGAAAATAGTTCCTCCAGGGCACCATGACAAATGCGACTCCAATAAATGTTTATGATTTGACAAATCAATCGGGCTACTAATGTCACAATTTCGGTGACTGCTAACCGCTTTTTTTTGTTTGTTTTTTATTTATTTGGTTATTGGGTTATTTTGTCATTTCCGTCCGTTCCCCGCACCCCCGCCAACGCCCCCGCCTACGCAGCTCCCCCAACCCATTCCGGCCTCACTTATTAATTTCGTTATTTGCTCGCTGTCCATATTATTTATTCATCAATTTTATCAGCACAAATTAAAAACAAATTAGTCGACAGTAGGTAAATAATAATAAAGTGTAATAAAAATCACAGCCGCAGCCGCAGCCGGCAGTGGGGGGTGAAAGGGGGTGGGTGGCAGGAGACAGTCTGTCGATATGCGGCGATAAGCGAACTTGATTTGTTTAATCGAACCGAGCGGAAATGATTAAAACTTTTATTCATTTAGTTTATTTGCCCGCTCTCCGTTCCACTGTCGCCCTTTATGTATTCGTAACGACATTTTTATTGTTTTTAATGCGCTTTTAATAACAATTAATTTGCGATTGCAACAATTTGATAAACAAAGTAAATGAAGCGAGAAGCCAAAACAAATTATGTCATTGCTGTCTGGATTATTTGTATATTATTTAAATAAGCAATTCACATACCGAGTGAACATAATTAATTTGTGTCTAAACCTTGGAGAGTCCTTGAATTTATGGAAACTTAAAGCGAGTCCTGTAATGGTTTAAGCACGATAACTGAAGGCTTTCAAGGGTTAGCCATAAAAAAGGTTCCAGAATTTCCACATCAATTTCACATAAAACTTAACAGTTTTATATTTGATTAAACGAAATTGTTAAGGTTTTTTTAACTTTAAAACTCTGCATTACAAACAGGACAATAAGTACCAGTTATTCTATGTAAACTACGGTTAACTTGGGTGTTCCCTGCCTAACCGCCACTATTTGTACTTATAGGTATACTCTGGGCTTAGTTTTGGTAACTAAAATAGCCTTTAGACTTACCATTCGGTAGTAAATACATTATTTATTAAATAATTTGCTAGGGTTAAACTGGTATATGTTGCTTAACCGGCACTATTCTTTCTTGACGGCATACTCTGGGGTTTGGTTTTGATAACCACTTATTGTAAAGGTTATTTGCCTTATAAAATCAAGTATACGTCAGTAAAAATGTCATTATGAAAAATGTTAACTAAAAACTTCATTATAAAAAATGTTTTCTAAAAACTTCATTATAAAAAATGTTAACTACGGTTAACCAGCACTATTTCTACTTATCGATATACTCTTGTTTTAATTGTAAAGACTACATATATTAAAATGCAACACACAATCACAAATACAACAAACAAATGAAAGCTGCGGTTAACCTGTACCACCTTGGTTAACCGACAGATATATCTGCTTATCGATGTCTGGTTAAGCAGCCCATTAAACCTTAACTTGTGCTAGCCGCTGAGCCCCATCAGTTTCCATATATTTTAGGAGTAAATCCTTATTCATCTTCGATTTCGATACTGATACTCCGTAAATGATACGTCTCCGATGTCGTAATCCCGCCCCAATTAGCATCTAGTGCCCGTACTTAGCAAGTATTCCATATAATATATAATTGTATAAAATATTCACGACGTGCATGAGAGAGTAGCCCCGTAATGCCGATACTAATGATGGCACTACATAATAATCAAATCGCCAGCCCAGCCCAGCCCCGGAGGAGAGCGGGGGGGCCTCGCCTCTATTAGCAGTGAAAAGTAGTTCGGGGAATACTCCGAGCTCGGGCTGGGGAAACCTAATAGAAAATCTAGCGCAAGAAAATGGCGACCGATAAGGAGGAGCGGAGGAGCGGAGGAGACGGGGGAGCATGCGGAAAATGGCAGAGAGAAAAGTCAGCCAGCCAGCAAGCAACGCCCCGCAGCAAATTAAATGAAAATTTGTTTGTGTGTGGAAAAATCAAGTGAAAATTAATTGAATTGAGTTGAGTGCGGGCTACGTTGAAATGGTTTGGGTATTCGGTGTTTTGGATGGGGAGGGGGCGGGGGCTGACTGTAAAGATCCCCAGATAGCGCTGGGAGAGTGAGAGAGCGCCAAGATGAGAGAGAGAAGAAAAGGAGCAGAGGGGCGCCGAGGAGGGGGGGTGCCCCGAAAAAAGAAGCTGCCGCAAAAGTTGCAAATGGAATTTTCGCTTTTCCGTGGTTTTTTTGTTTTGTTTTTTTTTTTTTTGCCAATCACAGGCAATGATGAAGAAGTTGGCCCAAAAAAAGGGGAGAAAAGGGAAGCAGCTCTCTCGTTCTCTCTCGCCCACTAGGGCGCTGTGCCGTCTCTTTTCTTCGGTCATAATTCATTTCCCAAAGACGGCAGCTGCGCATTGGAAACTGCTGCGGAAAAGCGGTGAGAAGAAAAGGCGGTGTGCCTTTTCGGTCCCATTCCATTGCATATTTAAGACATTATTACATTATAATCGCATAAAACAATCAATAAAATGTCAGTTTTTCACTGCGAGCAGCGCTGCCTCTTCTTTCTCCCTCTATCATGCCTCACTACTCCCTCCTTCTCCCTATCCTTCTTGCCTTGTTGTCTTGGCTGGCTGTCTTCTTCTTGCCTTCTGCCTTAAATTGGCCATAATCATATTCATATATGAAATTTCCCACTATTTTTGCTTGTCGCTTTTGGCCACGCCTGCCTCTGCCTAGTATGGCTGTCCCGCTCGCGCTCATACGAGCGTCGCTGTTCTCGCCCTCTCTCTCTCTGTCTCTTGCTCGCACACACACGCACACCGATTCACTTTAAATCAATTTTTTTAACGTTTTTCATTTCATTTTCCCGTTGCCGTTTGGACTGTTGCGCACTGCTCTCTTTCTCTCTCGCTCTCGCTCTATCTCTCTCTGTCCTCTGGCTCTCCGCTGCTGGCACTTGGACACTCACTCGCCCTCTCTCTTTCTCACAGCCTGGGACAATTTAGTGAGGCAGAAAAATACCATTATTGCATTGGCCATTTTTTTGGGAGGGAGCTCGCTCGTGAGAGGGCTTAAGATGGGTGTGTGTGTGTGTGCGTGCAGGGGTGTAGTAGTAAAAAGGGGGGTCGTTTGCGGGGGTGTTGCAGTTTCTGCGTTTTTGCGGACGGCGCCTTGGCATGTTTGTTAAGTGAAACCATTTTTCTTTTTATTGCCGCGCTGCCGCCGCTGTCGCTGTCGCAGTCGACTTCGCTGCTTGCTCTGCTTCTTCTTCTTCTTCGGCTGCTTCCTCTTCGTCTGTTTGTGTTTCTCTTTCTTTTTGTGGTTGCTGTTGCTTCGTCTTCTTCGTTTTGTTATTTTCTCGCTTTGGCGCACATAAATTTGAACGTTAATGATTTTTGCTTGCAGTCGCGCATGCGACCCAAAAACAACAACAAAAATAGCAGCTGACCAGCAAGTGTTGAAAATGAGTTTTATGGCTGTTATTGTTGTTGTGGTTGTTGTTGCCGGCGCTGCTGCTGCAGCAGGTGTCGCCATCTCCCTTTTTAGCACAGACTCAAACCACGGACAGCCAACCAACTGTAGTGGTGACACTTTTTTTTCATCTTTTCTTTTTGTTTCTTCCCCACATATACACACTTACATATGTGCTCTTGACTTTATTAAAACAAACATACAATGACAGTACAAAAGAAGAAGAAGAAGCAGCAGCTTCGCTTTGTCTCGCACACATTTTTCATTTAAACACCGTTGCCGCCGCCTGTTGCCCTGTTGCTATCCCTGTCTTCGCACGCCGGGTCACCTAGAGGGCCGTCTCGCTCGCACCGCGACTTGCCGCAAACTCCGCAAAACGCAAAAGGCGTCATTTTAATTCGAATCAATTTGTTTGTCGCCGCCGCCGTGGTCGCTGCATATTGCACAGTGGGCTGAGCTGCCACGATTCGCTCCACTGTGCAGCCCCACCTCCACCTCCATCCTAGCCCCCAAGGATTCCCCAAGGATACTCGGGTTTTTTTTTCTGTGCTAAGTCTGTGTGTGTGTGAATTGTGCGGTACGCGTGTGTATTCGAAACTCGCAAAGGTAATTGAACCACAGTCAAAGGAAAACGCAGGATTAGGCAACTTGCCGATCTGCTGAAGAAAAAATACAATAGGAAATAAATATACATAGGTGATCGAGCCCGTTAACATAAATATAAAGGCTAACAATAAGGAAAATCAACTAGTTGTGAAATAATCAAAAGTCACGTGACTTGAACAAACTAAGCATGCCGAATTTAAGAGAAACTGAGAACTTAAGAGAACCTATCAAAATGAAAGAGTAACTGGATGTCAATAAAGTGAACGGGAAATGCCAAAGGAAAATAACGGGAATTTGACTGGATGCTTCCAAGATAACATGAAGCTGGCAATGAGTTGAAGAGAATAAAGAGACTCAAAAGAAGAGAAAAATAAGAGTCAGAGCCCAAAGTTAGCTCAAGAATGGATCAGCTGATCAAGCAGCTGCAAATGGCAGCCGCTGCCCAGGCGCAGGTGTCAGGTCCTGCTCCCCATCCCCATCCGCATGCGGCTTCCGCCTTGCAGCTTTATGCGGCAGCAGCGGCCGTGAACCTGCGAGTGCCCGGCTGGTCTCCCTTCCTCAGCCTGCCCGATCCTGCCCCATCCGCACCGGAGCCCGGCTGCAGCTCGTCCTCCGTGTACATGCTGCGTCAGATGGCCCTCATGCAGCGAGCGAACGCCGCCGCCGCAGCAGCCGCGATCCGAAGTCGGGAGCTGCCAGGATCTGCCAGGGATCTGCAGCGGCCGGGGACGGGTCCGCAAGATCACAGGAAGAAGCCGGGAGCAACAAGGGAGCAGCCGGTCATCTGGGCCAGACGTGGATTCAATCTACACGAGGGTAAGTGAAGCAAGGACTGCAAATATTTAAAGAAATCCCTGCTAGGTACGGAGGATATAGATACTATCTATCTATCTGTATCTGTTAGATACAAGCATGCAACCCGGAACTTCTATTTTAGGCTCTAGGCCGCACACTCATTTGTTCATTCATTACATTCATTAACTTTGGCACAGGGAGACGGACTCCGGCGCGGATAATGCAATTTTCCAAATGACCAAATGGCCGCCGAATGGAAAAACAAGTTTTCCCGACCGGCCGGGCCCCGCGCGCGCACTTTATTCAATTTACCAATAAAATTTCAATCGAATTGCTCCTTTTAATCAATTCGCTGCACACACACAATTGACGCTCCCTGCAGAGTGTCTGTGTGTGTTTGTGTGTGTGTGTTTGCATGCATAATTCGTTTGTTTTTATGTTTTTTGATCAATTTTTAATCAACAACAACGGCAGCAGCAGCCGCCGCCGCAGCAGCGACAGCGACAATAGCGGCATTTGCCTTCGGGCCAGATTTAAATGCGTGTGTGTGTTGGCCCTGTTGTAATTGCTCTTGTTGTTGCTGCTGCTGGCCTGGCTTGTTGATTATGCGCGTAATTAAATTTGGCCAGCCAATGTCCTGTGTGTGAGCGTTTTGGAAAAGTGCGAAAGTACTTAGTTCTGCCACCACAAAAGGGTGATTTTTTAATGAAAAGTTAGGGGTTTTCCAGAAGTTCTATACTCAAAAAAGTATCACTAATATTTTATTTTATTTATATATTATAAGATTAATAAATAATTAATTTCCTCAAGTATTTATTTATATAAAGAGGGCATCTCCGACTTCATATAGTATATATTTCTGTTTACCATCACCAGGCGAGTCAATTTAGCCATGAAATTTTATGTTTAAAAATGCATCACAAACATTTTAATTATATATATTGATTATAAGACTTATAAATAATTAATTTCCTCAAATTTCAAGTATTTATTTATATTTATGGAAGGCATCTGAGACATTTTAAATAACACTTGATTATAAAATATATATAAATAATTTCAAGTATTTATTTATATAAAGAAGGCGTCTCAGACTCCATAAATTGTTTATTCCTGTCGATTTAGCCATGTCCGTCTGTCTGTTTGTCCGTCTGTCCGTATGAACAACTTGATCTGTCTCCATTTCCAAATAGTATCTTTTAATATAAATATTACACAAGGCTTACAAATAAAGAAAAAATTAAAAAATTATAAATAAATCTCACCTAATAGCCAATTTAGAAACAAAGTTATATACCTCTAGTTAAATAAAAACACGATCGAATTAATAAATATTGGCTTTAACGGCTCTCTAAAAATATTTCCCCTTTCGAGTTAGAGCCTTGGAAAACCGCAAGCCCGGAAAATTGTGAATGTGCGAGGAATGTGCACCTGGCTGGCAATCGGGAAATGGGAAATGGGAAACGAGCAGTGACAGGTGGAGTGTCTTGCTCTTTTTTGTATAGTTTTTTCCACCTCAATTTGCTGCCCACTGGCCCAGGTCACGCCCAGTCCGGAAAACGCCCTCGATTTCCCACTGCACACTTCCCTTTTTCTATTTTTCCATTTTTCCATTTGTTATGTCTTACTTTTTTGGCAATTGAACTACTTATGAGCCGCATCCAATTCCGAATGGGAAACTCTCCTCCGAATTGGATGTCTTGCTGTGTGCCTCATCCTGCCTCCTATTCTCCTCCTCCTACTTCTTCTCGTTCTGTTCTGTTTTCCCCCGCCACCTGATTTTCCTCGACGACGGGAAATTAGCTGCCATTAGTCATTTTTATTGTTTTCGGTCGCGGCCCCGAAAAACCAGCCAGAAAAAATGAATAGAGAGCCCGAGTCAGTGGAGAAATCAGACGGAGAGAGGGGCAGACTTGTGGAAATTGGGCAGCCCAACAATTTGTGGTAGCAATTTTTCTTAACATTTTCCCGGGGCCCTCGAAGCAGAGGAAAAAGGTCGAACGAGAAGCGAAATGTCTTAATTATTTTTGGTAACTCCATTCTCCTTCTGCGCCCCGAGAACTCCACCCGTGCCTAAACATACAATTTTCGTTTACGACATTTTAATTAAGTTTTTACCCATTTTCCTCTGCTTGTGGAAATTGGGCAAATTAATAAGAACGCCATTGGCACGCCCCGTCTAGTTTTCCTTTTTCCTTTTGGCCTCTTCGGCTCTTGGCTCTCGGTTTTTGGTTTTTGGTTTTCGGTTTTCGATTTTTCTGTTTGGCTTTTTGGCTTTCTTAGGAGTTGATTCTGAGGAGGCCCCCTCCCGGCTGGCGATCATCAGGCCATCGGTGATGAATGAATTGAGCCGGGCTGGATGCCAGGTGATCCCAGGTGATCCCAGGTGATCCGCTCCAGTCGTCGATGCTCATTAGACAGCGCTGACCGCGAGCGCTTCT
>VNKC01002475.1:0-46210 GCA_008042775.1 Drosophila pectinifera
AGTCTCTATCAAATTTCTTGACAAATTCCCATTTAGTAAATTTTGTATTTTATGTACCATTTAATAACTAAAAATACTAAATAAAAAAATACTTCAATACTTTTAAAAGAAAAAGTGTTTAAAGAGAAAAATAATAATTAAATAAAAAGAATAAGAAGAGGTTTAGTGACTTTTTTAAAAAGAAAATAGTCTCTATCAAAATTCTTGAAAAATTATATATATTTTACCCTGTGCATGCCTTAAGGATAAACCAATTAGCTTAATAATTAAATTACAAAGCTCGCAAATACCAGCTGAAGAAGGCTTCCTTGAGCCTGAAGAGAAGAAAACTTTTTTTTTAGTGTTCTCAGTTAAGTCTTTTTTGTTCGCTCTGTCAATAACAACTTATAGAAAGCGAGCGATTCGGCTGACCGCTCGCACATTGAGAGAGTACGATAAAGGGATAAGCTCTCAATAATTTAAAATTCATTACGAACCAACTGTTATTTGCGAGCTCTGTTAAGTTACCCACAAAGATTTAGTTAGTTTTGATTTACATTTTGGTGAATATGTTCAGATTTTTTTTGTTTTTGAAACATAATATATAGAATTTATTGCAGTTTTGCTTCAGTTTTTTTGGTTTAATTCTCATACAATTCTTGTGGCCTGAACTTAAGCTAATTGCCCTTTCATACTATTTTTTTGTATAAATATATAGTGCTTTATGTATATATATAATCTGTATTGTTGATCATCTGCTAATAAGTTGCTTGTATGTGTCTTGGTTACCTGACTTTTGTTGCTTTCATTGGGTTTATCGCTTATCGCTTATCGCTCATTCTGGTTTCTCTCTAATTACTACATATTTTAGCTCTTTGGGTGGTCATCGCCACAAGGTGTTTAGTTTACTTTTCGCTTCGATTAAACTTATGTACAGTATTAACAGGAGTTGTAGTTAGTGAGTAGTTATAGCTAGATGAACATTTTGAGTGGAGAGATCGGATGGAAACTATCTCGGACTTCTTGTTCTCGTGATGATTAACAATTCATTTTGGATTTACTTAAAATCGTTTCTTTGCTGCTGCCACATCCGCAGAGAACGCAGCTTGAGGCGAACTTCATCGAAAGCGCAAAAAAAAATATATAAGAAAACAATCAGAAATGGTGGAGAAAGTCTTAATCGAGTTGAGCGGTAATGGGTACTATTACAGGATGGCCACAGAAATCGCTGGGGTATTTAAATCTATTTTCTCAGTGTTTCAGTTTGTTCACCATTTAATTATTTTTAAATCTACAGCGATTTCTGCATTCCTCTGAATATCTCTCTAGCATTTAGCATAAATCTTGTAAAATTGCACGATGATAACACATGGACTGGATAGTAATTAGATAACTTTGATATGCAAACTATTGCCAAAAATTGCTTCGCACTCTTCCTTCTACGCAAACAACATGAATAAATAGATCTATTATATTTCTCTTAGTTAGCTAAAATTACAAATTACAAATTACACATAGAGCCGATAGATACATTTACACATAATAATAATCCAATGAAATTGTACAATCAAAATAATTGAAATTTTGTTCATTTGTTTGTCTTGGTTAGTTCGCGAACCACAACCGCTAATGGTCTTTTAAGTTTATGACTAAATTTACATAGAGACTAAAAGGTATATTTACTAAATAGGCGTTTCCATAATTTCTCTTTTTGGTTTTTCTTGTTTTTTGTTTTTAATTGTTTCTACTAGCTTAGGACCAGCACCAAGAATTTCTAGTTAGAAGCGCTTTTGATTGGAGATTTGTTAGTTTGTTAGATTTGTTACAGGAAGAGAGCTTAAAGTGGTGCGAACGGGGGAGTGTATCTTCGATTCCCAATAAAGAACCCTATAAGAACTTGATTAGAACTCAGAACTTACTTAAATACATTAATTATTAAAAAATTTAGCTAATTTATATAGTTTACACTTATTTTAGGTAATAAATATTAAAAGTTGTACATCAAAAAAAGTTTTTGAAGTAAGTAATATTTATTTTCACAGTACAGATTTGATTTAAGTTTAAATGTCTTTAAGGAAAATGGAAATATTAAAAGTCATGTTATCTTTGGATATTTTCTTTTGGGACTCACAAGGAGAATGACAATCTTAGACTCATTCTGGTGAATGTACATTTATTTACATAAATTTTACCAGAAATGAGAGGAAAGGGGTTCCACTGGAATTAAGTTTTAAATCTCTTTATAGAAAAATTACTTAAATATCCAAAAAATTACCTATTTAAAAAGAATTAATGTTTTCTACAGTATTCTTTAAATTCTTTTCAAGTTCTTATAGGTCGTGAGTAATTTGCTCCACAAATGTTATTAAATATTATATTTTCATTTTACCAAAACCATATATGGGGGACACACCGACGGCCCATTGTTATATTGCAGATTACAGCACAAAATTGAGTTAGTTTCTTTTTTGGGTTCTTGTTGGGTTTGGTGGTTATTGGGGTTGGTGCTTCGGAATATTTACAAATACAATCAATTGCACTTAATGAAGGGCTCTGAGTTCTTCCACCGATCTTCGTCTACATGGCACACGCTAAGTCTCAGTGTATATATATATATGGATAAACTATAGCTGGAGCTGAGAACAGGGATCTTTCTGTGGCTGCCGCTGACGCTGGGATCTTCTCCTTTTGGATGGAGGTTATAGTTGAGCTGAGCTGATCGTTACTAGGAAGTTTTTAGACTACGTCTACGTCTACGTTCAAATCTGCACTTTCTGCATCGAGATTAAGAGAGAGCGAACAAAAGCAACAATCGGAAAACTAAACGTATTCTGGCATTTTGCAATAACGATTAAAGGTGGAATTTCATGCTTTACCTCCGGTTTTGCGCAGCGAGGTAGCCTTCTCGCGCAGTCCGGGTGGCAAACTGAATGGCGCCGATCCAAAGGGGTCCTCGCAAGCCATCGGCGGATGCGGCGACACGGCGGTTGTGATCGGAGGAGGAGGAGCCACAGCCACAGGAGCGGCAGCAACGGCAGGCGCAGCTGGCGGAGCAACTGGGGCAGCAACAGGCACCCCTACTACCGCTGAGGCATTTTGCTCTGTGGGCGTCAGCGTGGACGTTGTAGAGGCCGACTTGGTTGTGATGCCTGCGTGAAATAAAAGTCCATTAAAATCCATTCAAGCTTCTAGGTATTCTTCAGTATATCCCTATCATAGTTCTTCACTTAAATCCCCTTCAACTTACTGCCTTGACTGCCTCTCTGCCGGATTTTGTCGAATTCCGCCTCAAAGATGTGATCTTCAGTCATTTGGCTAAAAGGCTGCTCCTCCTCAAACGGATTCCAGGCCTCCACGCGCTTATCCACCGCGGTATGACCCGGCTTCATCAGTTCGCTAATGGACACTGGCGCAGCGTTAGCCGATGAAGCTGCATATATGCCAGGATTAGAGGCAGCACTGGCCAAGGTCTGCGGACCGTCTCCCATGGCAGCCAAATTATTGTTAAACGGGGCCAGAAATTGACTTGTCTCATTGGCAAACGTTCTGAATAAATAATGGGTGAGTACAGATGATCAGTGAGTGAATGGAGAAAATCAAAATGTAAAAGGATAAAGAGCAAGCAAAGCGAGTAAGTTAGTGGAGAAACGGTAGACAGATCTTAAGGCTACATAGTATCTATTGACTCTGCGGCTCATCAACGGCCTCATCATCATCCTGGTCACTTGTAGCTCTTAAGTAGACAAGGAACACACACATAAAGAGAGACGAGCAGAGAAAGTGAGTGAAAGAACAGAGAAAAGAGCAGAAACACAAAACAACACATACAGATCGTGCTTGGAGCAAACATGGAAGACAGAGCTCGCAAATAACGCAATTGCAAACTGACTCTAAGTGTGCAAGCGCTTAGCCGAATCTCTCTTAATAAGCTGTTACTGAAAGAGCGTAGCCAGAAAGCTCAACAGAGAACACTCAACGGAAAACCAAACTGTTATTTGGGAGCTCTGGCAGAATAATTCTTCGTTTCCTTTCTTAATTATTGGACTTACTTATTAAAGGCCGAGGTGTCGCTGACATTGCGTCTGTGTCCACCGCCTCCGCTGGGCTTTGGCGGCGTCAGCATACTCTTCGTAGGCGTGCCGCCACCACCGCCAAGAGCAGTCATATCCTGAGGCACCACCACCTCCTCTATTTTAGACTCTTCTATTACTGATGCTGCTGGAACTGCTGCTGGGATAGCAGCAGGCTCATTGAAAGGATCTGGATAACCGCTCGGCTCGAAGAGATTGCTGGCGGCTACTGGAGCCGCCGTGGCAACCGTAGCCACCTGTGGAGGAGAGGCAACAGCAGCAGGAACTGCTGGCGGCATGATTGGAAAATTGGCCTGGAACTGCTCCGCTACGACCACAGGTTGCGGCGAGGTGATATTTAGCCTCGGCGAGGGACTGGGCGGCAGGCCGAGACCTAAGGCATTGCCTCCATGCACCGCAGAGGAGCCTTTGGGCCGGGAGCGAGGTGCCACGCTGGTGCCTGCCTCCACAACGGAAACATTCTGCAACTTGGCTGCCTTGGACGCTGCAGCACTGATCCTCTTGGCCTCTGATTCGAACGGCGGCACCAGCAGCAGGTCAAAGTTTGGTGTGGGCGTTTTCTATGATGGAATATATCGTTAGTGGTTGGGAAAACTAGCTTCCAAGGTCTATGCCACCTACATGCAGATTCTGTACGGGATTATCCTTGCCGGAGAGTCGAAAGGCCACCTCGCACACCTGCCAGATGTTCGGTCTTCGCTCCAGGTCCGTGTCCAGCATGTACTTGATCAGCTGATGCACTCCCTTCGAGTACTTGGAGGTGTCCGGAATGGAAAACTGCCCGTTCTGGATGGCCAGCGTGCTCTCCCCAAAAGGCAGCGAGAAGAAGCAGAGCTTGTAGAGCATGCACCCGAGGGCCCAGATGTCGGCCTTGGTCGTAATACTCTTTCCTCCATACAGATCGATCATCTCGGGAGCTCGATAAGATAGCGTCGTATACTTCTGAATCTCCTCCTCCACCACAGTGACATTGTGCTGCTGGGGATTCAACGTTTTGGCCGTGGCCGAGCCAAAGTCACAGAGCACAAAGTTCCCAGCGTCCGTCTGCAGAATGTTCTCCACTTTCAGGTCACGATGAATGATCGGGGTCTGGCAGTAGTGCAGACGGGAGACGGCCTCGGCAATATCACAGAAGATGGTGAGCACCTCAGGCTCCGTGAAGCCCACGTGTAACCTACGAGAAAGCATTCAATTACATTTAATTATAATTAATAATTGATTTAAGCGCTAGTTACCTTGCATTCATCATGGCCAGCATGTGATGCTTGCAGTAGGGCATCAGAAGCAGCACCTCGCACACCCCATTCCCGATGGGCGTGATGCTCGAGTCCACATAGCCAATGATGTTCTTGTGCCCACTCAGGTTGCTCTGCAAGGTTGGCAGTGAAAGGAAAGGAAGGGCGCCCCATTAGAATGAGTTTCTTTGTCCTGATTTGTTTACTCTCACCGCAATCTGTATCTCGCGCTTCGCCACATTCAAATCGTGCTCATTGTTGACGTACATGCGCTTCAGGGCGTACTTGGTAGCCGAGGCACTGCCTCCGCCATTGCCCCGGGCCAAGAAGACCATGGCGAAGCCACCTGCGTGTGTTGCGAGGGGAGGGAGAGAGGAGCAAAACAGAGCATTAGTAAGTGGGTTCTAGACACCCATAACAGCTGTCAGCTGTAAACAGTAACCAGCGACCAGAATGAGGAGAGTACAAAGGCGGAGAAGCACAGACTGCTAAATACCCTGGTTATACTCATAAATGCAAAGCAGTTTAGTTAAAAATAATTCAATAATCTGTATGATTCTACTTCATAGTAACAATACTACAAAAAAAGGGATATTCTGAGTATTTATCATAATAAAAAGTAAGATTCTGGGCATTGCATGCAAAAGTGCAAGCCGAAGCTGCACGATGTAGGATATACTGTTCAATCCTCTGGCGTTGCTGCCACATTGCCACAACAATATGTACATAATAGATCAAGAAATATTTGTTAAACTTTTAACCGAATATCATGAATATCTATATCTATGAATTCGTGACGGGATTCTCATGTTCTTCTCTCTCTAGTGCATGCCCTTCGTAAAACTCATATTACAGGGTATATTTAGTGCAAACTATAGCCGTTAGTTACTGTTGTCTGTCTGCGGGTCTGGCCATGGAACAATTTACACATGTTTTTTGCCCAACAGCCGATTTGCATGAGTTTTATTTCATTTTATTGCAAATAGAATTCAAGTAGAACCCCGCTGGTGCTATCCCCTGCTTCCACCTGTCGCTCTGCACCACTTCAAAATGAACGATAAAAAGGCAACGCAATATATAAACTAAACTATTGAAGGTCACGTACAGAAATAACAACAAATAACATGCGACAATAACAATACTCAACTGCGAGATACTCAAGTGGGAGACGCGAGACAATAGGGGGCGTGCACTGGCAATATTTATGGAGTAAAATCGTTAATTTATTAAATATTAATTTATTTTAAATAGGAGGGGGATAAACTTTTATATTAGGAAGTATTTTACATCTTTAAAGAAGAAAATTTGGTTTTTAGTGGAATTTAGTTATAATTGAGCGTTTATTTTAATTAAATAAATTTAGAAGATCGTAAGGAAATGGAATATGGAATAATAATGATATTTAGAATATAAAAATTTTTAAAGCATTACAATTTTAAAAAACTTTCCTATAAAACTAAATAGAGAATCATAAGCTTTAAACTGAAAAATACCAGCTTATTATTTTTTATTTAAATATTTAAACTAAATAAAAATATATACTTCACAGAAGACATTTTCCAACGTATCTCTCCGTGTCCCTTGACAGAGAGTAATGAATGACGACTGCGAATGAATGTAACCATTTGTGCCTGATGTTTTTTGCTCGACTTTGTGAAATTATGGCGTCAAATGATAATCAATGCTGAAGGTTGCTGCCTTCCAACAGCAACAAATCAACTTTGGCAAAAAAAATCAAGCTCAGAAAAGCAACAACAATACATACAGTAATAATAGTATGAAAAGCTACAATAACAGTGAACAATTGTAACTCGGCGAGAAAACTTGAGAAGGCAATTTAAAACGCAAACGAGTTCGGTGCTGGAAAAAAGGGGGCTGAAGCGGTGTGAAAGGGACGTCGAAAGGGGTTAGAAGGGGCTTAAAGGCGGCAAAATCGGACGCGGAGGAGGGCAGCTACATTCGTTAACTGTTTGTCGCTTAGTCATTTGCAAATGTTGTTGTTATTGCGACTGTCTTGGGCACTCAATCGCAGACGTCAAAGAAAACAGGTAAAAAATTAAAGGTGAGTAATTAATGCTCACTGTGGGTATATGTATGTAGAGCTTACTAAGGTAGAAATCACGAAAGAAACTTTTAAAATATTTTCAAAGAAAATTTAAGTAGTCCTAGGGTCCTAACTAACTTCGTAGCATATCTTTGAGCACCATAGTAATTGATTTCAAACACACAGGCTCGAAATAAATTCTACTAGTCCAGTGTCGATATTATTATGATATTATTATTACATTATTAATTGCCCTTTTTACAATAAAAAATTGATGTAATTGTATTGAAGTATTGATCCTTTAATATACAATTAATAATATTTTAACAAATTTTAACATTTTTGTATAAAAAGATAGCTTTACTTTCAAAATAAGAAGGTATACTATTTTCATAAAAATAAGGCACACAATAAAAGAATTAAATAGTACTAACTCTTACTCAGATGTAGGTAGTAACTAATTATACAAAAATAAAGTTTGGTTTTAATCTTGTTTCATTGCCAACTGACGCTTGCTGCAATTTCCCCAAACGAAGTGTCACAATTCGCACCGCACCTAAATTACAGGGTATTTTTTGACAACAGCTGACCGTCTGACAGCGGCGCCAGCGCACCGCAGCAAAACAACATTTGCGAATCGAGTCGCTTGCCAAAAAGTATATAAAACCGAAAAGAAAAAAAACAAAAAACAAAAGCAACAAATGGGCAAGTAAACCGAAAAGAAGGTAGCAAGTAAAATGGAATGGAAGGCGGTATTGTGTGTGAGCAATCGTTAGATGATCAAACGCCAGGGAGGAGGCACTGGGAATGTGGATGGGAATGGCGACTATGCATTCCGCAAGTCAAGGACAAGGACGAAGACCATGCGATTTCCTCGGGGGCGACCTTTGCCATTAAGAATGGAAATTGCCAAAGGTGGAAAGCGCTAAGCGCAAAACTGGGAGAGATGCCATCGGAAGATGAAGTGAGTGCTGATGAGTGTTGGTCTTGCCGCTTCATTGGCTAAATTAACATAATTGATTCAATTGATTTGTGGCCATGGGTATTCTATGGAAAAATCAACCAGAACTGTGACTGAGTTTATACAGTCGAGCCTCGAGAGCTCAAAACTTTCATTTAGACATCAAATAAAGCTTTGACATAACAATTTTAAACTTCAATGTACGCCTTTCGACATTTTTGCTTGTTCATTAAAAATCTAGTTATGGAAGCAATGGGAGTTTGGGGCAGGGACAAAACTCAATTTGCCATAATTTGGAAGTCAGAGTCGCAGTTATGAAGTTCAAGGCACTTAAAACAACTACATTTAAAAATTATTTTTTTTTTATATAGCGATATGTCTATTTGTAACGTTATTGGTTCATATTTGATTTAGTGTAGCAACATGTACACTAAATGGTAACCGGTCCTAAAATGGCCTAATTTCCCCACACAATCACAGTTAAAAGTTTTAAGAACCAGTCCTAACTTCATTCTAAACCAAACTGTATTTACTCATTAGCCATGTTCTCGTAAGTGAATTCTAATGAACTCCTTTGCGAAATTATAAAAACCTACGTTATCAAGAAATTCGTTGTGAGTTTCCCCACCTTTTATCACTTGTACATATATATTGTTGAATTGTTGAAATCATATGGGAAAATTATAGAATACCTGTGATATCAAAGAATTCTATGTCGGAAATAACAAATTTGTACAAATTCTTTTGGAAACTAAAGGAAATCGATTATATATCCGTAAGAGTCGATAGAGAGATAGGTACATGCGGAATTGTTGAGTATTTTGTTGAATTGTAATAAACTCTTATTAGAATATCGCTTATAATCAATGGACTCCTTGATATTAGTTAATTAATTTCCCACGAATCCCCTATTCCGCTATGGTTTCAGTTAGGTAATTTCAACTATATTCGGAAATGCGACAAGTGGCGCCCTTAATTAAGAGGATACGCAGCTGCTTTTATTTTTTTATATTTATTTTATTTGCCACTTGTGTACGCCCCACATTTTTTGGAAATGCTTGGCGTTTTTATCTAATCTGACGGGAGCCGAGGGTACGCAGTGTTGCTGCCCACCTGTAAGTCGGACAGGTGATAAGCATAATCGCGCAGAGAGCTACGTGTTGGGAGATAGGAACAGATACCACACTCACCTTCGGCCAGGACATCCTCGACGGTGACCGTGACGCGTCCCACCGTAAAGACCTTGCCTACAAAGCTGTTCTTCTCGTTGGAGGATGACGAGCTGCTGCTGCTGTTGTGTGGATTCTCCAGTCGCGAGTTCTCATTGCGCTCGAACTTGGACAGGATTTTCTTCATTTTCCCCGACGATTCTCGAAAAAGAAAATGTTTACTGCCCCCAACACACACGCACACGACCGCACTTACACACGCGCGCCCAGACACACACACAAACAAACACTCGGATCAATCACACGGTTTTAATTGCCTGCGCGTAGGTGTATGTGTTTTTTGGCAACTCTTTTTTTTCGCGGGGCGGCAGGCAGGGCGTCGGTGCCGCTGGCCAATTAATCCACGTTCGAGCTGGATTCGCTTAGCCGTAATTAAGAAAATTCTGCGCAATTTGTGCTTTTTGCATGCACACACACACCACACACTGCAGGGGAAAAAGAAAGTTGTTCGATTTTCCTGCTGCTCTTGTTGGTGTTTGTTGGGCAAGTGTGACCAGAGTGCAGAGTTGCAGTCTGCTGCGCAATCTGCGCCAGAGCACCCATTTATCGATTAGCTAAAGAGTAGCTAAGTGCCAGCTATATAGCTATATATAAAAGCTAAGAATAGCCAAACGCGAATCGATTAACGAGTAAATTTTATGTTCAGAGTTTTTTAAAAATTATTACAATGATATATTCCATTGTATTAGGCTCTTACTTTCTTTATCTGTATGCATTTCAATACCTTTTATTTTTGTTATTACTATATATAAAAATCTCATTAATCTGGCTTATAAATATCTAGCTTGAATTGTTAGAATTTCCTAGTCATTGTTTATATTATCGACTACATTCTTTTCGCTGTAAACACTCATCACTAGCAGTGTTTACGAATTTCGCCAAATTTTAATTTACTTTACTTTGTGATAAGAATGGCTAATACCGCTAAATACTTTACTCTGCTCGAGAGTCTGAAGTTTGATCGAGCTCTAGGTAAATAATACTACACATTCCTATAAATTCACCTAACTTATTTCAATTCACATTTCAGCCAACAAGGATAATACCTCGGTTACTGAGACTTCCTTACCGAACAACTTGTGTATATTACAAAAATATGATAAACTGGAGTTGAATGAGCAACTGCATCGATTATGCGCGGATTATCAGTTAGAGCCCGAACAGGAATCCAGAATAGATCTGGGAATAGAACCCATTGTAGCCTACATAGTGCGACTGCAACATGTGCTCCATGTGATTACGAGCAACATCAATTTCAATAGCGATGCCAAGGAGGATCTTATATCCGTGGCTCACCTTAAACTCTGCATTCAGGCCACGCAGGAGTTGTCCTACTACTCCCTTCGATGTCAGCTCCACGAGGATTTTTATAAATCGCCTATCTTCCAAGAAGCTAAAGGAAAACTGAAGGCCAATCCTGCCCTGCTGCTCCTTAGCATTCAGTTGTTCGTAAGTCTCTTACAAATCCGACAGTTTCACATTGCCAACTCCATGGAGCAGGTACAAAGGGATCTCTTGGCTGCCATCATGAGTCTGCAAGTTCTTGAAGATTCTCCAAAGCTAAATGAAGCGATCTTCTATCTTTGGGAGAAGGAATTAAAAGCGGATTTCTTTCGGCACATCTTACTCTTGAAGGCCACACCGCTGTCCAAGCCTTTGGCCGAAGCCCTGCACCATCAGCTGCTGGAAAAGTTGAACTTCTCTCAAGGATTCGCCAGCTTTGTGGAAGCACTGCAGGAAACGCCGAATGTGAGTCCTACAAGAAGAGCAGAAATAGTTGCTAGCATTGTGGCCAGAAAGGGATTCTCTCAACAAACGCAGGTGAAGTTGATACTACAAGTTTGGGAGTATTGTAGGTTATACCTCCAGGATGCAGATAAATTGTGTGTGGGCGTACTTTCCTTAAGAAGATTCTACGACTTGAATAAAAGCAATCAGCGGCAGATTGAGGAAATAATAATCAAACACTGGGAAGCCCTTATCACCCCTGAAGATGTGATTAGTGGTTTGATCTTAATGGAGAACCAGGAGCTCTGCAATCGCATCTTGCTCTGGCAGCATCTATTTTGCTCTTCAAGCGTGGCGTGCTTACCCAGCAAACTTCTTATTCCTTACCTCCCACTGCTCCTGCAGCTGTACGATGGCCTGCCCTTGGAATTACCTACCGTATGCCAGCTTTCCGGGATTATATCCCGCTGTTTGGACAACAGAGAGAGGGAAAAGGAGTTGCCAGAGGTTTTACTCAGATTATTCAAGTGGGAAATTGAAGGGGAGTCGGAGCCACGTTGGCATAGCCTTCATCCTCGCATTCTGATCTTACCTTCGACGGATTCGAATAAAGTTCAGGTTAAGGTGGCCCATCAGGATCATCAAGTGGACCACGATATGGGCAGGATATTACCTGGCTTACTTCTAACCAGTTCCCATCATTCCCTCACATGCAATGTGTTTCTAGCGCTGTTAAGGTTCATGGGTAACCAGTTAAGTGAGGGCCCGGACGGAGGTGTGGACTTTATATCACGGGAATCCGAACTCAAGGACTTTCTGCATTCCAAGTACCAACTGAAGCTGGATCTGCTGATTGCTCTTAACCAAATGGTCGCTCATCAGCCTTTGAGAACTCATTTGGCCACACAGACGAAGGAGCTCTTGAGTATTCTGAAAGATTTAATTCAGTCCAAGCTTGGTTATAATGATCACATCCTGCTTATTATCCTCAACCTCTTAGAGGAGCTCTTCGAGGGCAGTGAGGATGTGCGTCTCTCGGAAGGCACAAAAGACCTACAAGAGGAATTGATGCAGTTGTGTCGGCAATCTTGTAACCCACACATTCTGAGCTCAGCTCAAGGCGTGCTTTCCAAAATACAAGAATCTTGGCGTCCAACAAACTCTTCCCAAAGCAAACACTTCCAAGAAGCTCGAGCTATGATCGAAAGAGACCAATACCACCTGCAGGCTTATGGCATTCAGATGCTAATGGATTTGATACAGAAGAAGGATCCCGTCACCTTGGCCCAGGGTCCTACTGTAATCGCATTGGCTTTGACCACTCTCAAGAGTAAGGAATCCTACATCTTCTTGAACTGCGTCCGGCTCTTTGTGCAACTGGTTCATGTAATGGAGGCCGAAGTGCTGGATAAGCTGAGCGATGAGTACCTATCGGAAACAGCTAAGCTGGACCATCGTCTGGTTGTGGGTGAAGCTATTCTTAAAGTCGCTCAGGAGTTGGGTCCCCTTTGCTATCGCTACAAGGCAGTGCTCCTTAATTGCTTCATGCACGGTGCCAGGTCTCCCGTTGACGAGTTTCGGATGTCAGCGTTCGCCAATCTCGCCCAGCTGTGTCGCCTGTTGGCCTATCAAGTGCAGAACTTTTTCCAGGAGCTACTCCAGCTAGTTAATCGCGAGTTAACTAGCGGAAAATATATGCCCGTCAAGAGAGCAGCTGTCTTGGTTCTAGCTGAACTGCTACATGGCATGGAGAATCTTATGGACTACCAGGAAATGTTACTGCCTATTTATCGTCTTCTGAGAGCGATAGAAGCGGAGGAGTCCTCCTGTGATCCTCAAATGCGTCTGCATGCGTCAAATGGTTTAAAAATACTGAACGAGAAATGCAGAAATCTGATTCAAACTAGCTTGGACGACCAGCAATCGCTGCAAAAGCAGATCAAGGTGCTGGGCATCAAGGATGAGGCTCCGACGGGCAGGAAAAATTGTCATATTCTTGAACTGAATTAAAGCAATTAAATAAAAAGAAAGAAAGCTAAGCTTTCATGTGATATTTTACAAGAAAAACAAATAATTAAATTTTTTTTCTTTTGTAGAATATACAGTCTTGAAACAAATTACCTAAAAAATTAACTTGTATATTAGATTTAGTATTTTTTTTAATATAAAATAGATGCACTTTATATAATTTACAATGTGAAATGCAACATAGACATGTGAAGGCAATTTTCGGTACAAAGCTGCAAACAAGACTGACTGGACATTCACTTGAACTATTCTTTGGGACATTAGCTATCACTTGCCGATGGAGAACTCCGTCTCGATCTTGTCGGCGATCATCTTGGCAATGGCCAAGCTGCTGGTGGCGCCCGGCGAGGGAGCATTCCTGCAGTGAAGTACACGCTTGGCCAACGCTCCCGTTCCCACGCCGCGATCAAAGACAAAGTCATCCACGAGATTACCCTGCAAGTCCATCGCCTGGGCTCGGACTCCAGCTGGTCCACGCTGAATGTCGTACTCCGTGATGTCTGGGATGTACTTTTGCAACGCCTTAATCTGCAGGTTTATGAACCACGACTTGGACATCTCACTCAGGCCAAAGCCGATGTACTTGCTGGCCATCTTGACGAAGCCGGGGTAGCGCAGGGCATCGAAGAGCTCGAACAGGTTGATGTCGCCCCAGCTGGAAAAACAATTATAAATGGTAAGTATCTCAGAAAAGAATATTACAATAATTAAATTACACTTGGGAATCTAACTTTATCTATTGTATTTACTATTAACCTCGTTTTTCTAGCCTTAATAATTAAAACAAAAATTTATAGAATTACCATACCATGGGCTTTTTGGGGTGGGGTTTTTGCGATATAGAAACAAGTGTAAGTGTTATATTCTTTATGGTTAAAGTAAGATTAGGTCTTTATCTACAATGTACATATGTATGCTTCAACTAAGATCTTTTTATTGTCTTTTGTCTTAAAACCAACTAAAAACCTAATACTTACGTGTAACCCTCTCGTTTCAGGGCCAGCACTGCATTTGGACCCAGCCAGATGGATCCGTCCATACGTGGCGTGAAGTGAACTCCGAGGAAGGGGAAGCGAGGATCGGGTACAGGATAAATGTTACCCTTTACCATATGCTGCTTCTCCTTGGACAGAAGCAAGTACTCTCCACGGAAGGGCACAATGCGGGGATCTCGGGGGCAACCCGTCTTCTCGGCAAGCTGATCGGACTGTAATCCACCGCAGGTCAGGACATTCTTGGTGCGTACTATCTGACCGGGCTTAGCACCATGGATGGTCACCGGGTAATCGGTGTCTTCCTTAGTCTCGCTGAACTTGTTCACGTTGTAGTCCAGGTAGATGTGGCCACCGCCCCTCTTAAAATCCTCGCCATAATACTGGGTAACCAGTCCCCAGTCCACGATACCGGTGTGCGGACTGTGCAGAGCCTTGAGTCCTTTGCAATAGGGTTCTATCTCTTGGATCTCGCTGCCCTCGATCATTCTTAAGTCCGGCACCTTGTTGGCAATGCCTCGCTGCTGCAGATCCTCTAGCAGCTTCACCTCCTTCTCGTCGGTAGCCACAATCAGCTTTCCCGTCTTCTTGTACGGTATCTTCTTCTCGTCTAGATAGGCGTACGCCAAGTGCATGCCCTCCACACAGAGTCTGGCCTTCAGGGTTCCAGGCTTGTAATAGATACCAGCATGGATCACACCGGAGTTGTGACCACTCTGGTGCTTTGCCAGCTTGGGCTCCTTTTCCAAGACGGCCACTTTGAGGGTGGGATGGCGCAGGAGGATCTCCCTTGCAGAGGCAGCGCCCACGATTCCACCGCCAACCACGACCAGATCATAGTTTCTAAGGGGAGAATAATAAATTAATTATATTATTTTCAAAGATTTTAATTGTATGAGAGAGAGGGATCCGGTCTTTAGTAAATCATAGATGGGCACGTGGTGGCTCTTTAGGCTCCTACATCTTTTCCATTGGGATTTTACGAAAATAAAGCCTTTAGAGCCATCAGACTGAGAGATTCTTGTCTCAATCTAAAAGGCAGTAAAAAGTATCTGAAAACTGGAAACTCCACAAAGAAGTAAAGAGAGAGAGAGAATCTTATCAGAATCTTAAGACACTTACCCGCTCCCCGCCGTTGTGCTGTGCTGATGGCGTTTCTGGGTCGCCCCCTGGGCGGAGGCGGGTTCGGTGGGTGTGCCCGCAGCGCCCACATTGACGAATCCCCGCCTCAGTCCGTTTATCAGCAGTCGCGTTTGTGCCATTTCTTTAGCTTTCTTTCTGCCTTTCAACAACCCGCGCACTCACGTAGAATTATAGCGTCGAAAGACCTTGATTGACCTTGCCTGTGCTCCTCCGCCAAATTGTGCGTGCTGTGCGAACGCCTCCGAGCGAATCGACCGACTGGCTAAGCCCGTGGAAGTTTTCCGTGCCGCGAGAGAAAACACTTATGCTCACGGGCCGAGCATCCGATACAGAGGGGCTGACATATAGCCGCTAATTGATAAGTACGCGGGAATAGCAGAAATTCGGTCGGTGTGTGTGCTGGTTAGATGAAGGAGGGGTGGGAAAGAGGCAGCCGCGCGTGTCAGCTGTTCGGTTTTTTGCTGATAAGCTTCAGTGTGACCTGTTTACCACTCCTGCCTAAAATGAAAATAGCCTCGTAAATGGAAGTATGTCGGAACGGTGGGAAATGGACCACGGAGGGGGTTTTTTATTTTTAACTACAAATCAAAATTAAAAATATGCTGCCAAAGCAGCCTTAATTTCAAATCAGAAAGCCTTTCTCCGTTAGATTTTATTTGGTAAATTATTCTGCATACCGACGTTAAAAATTAAAATAATAAAATTTGCACAAACTCAAAATAAAATATTAGCAAATTAAATTCTTAATACGTAGGTACTTTATTTTACTCGATTTAGTTGCTTATTTACGAAATAAATAAAAAATAAAATACCACCTCCGTGTTCCATTTCCAACCATTCAGATTCGACGCTAACCATGTGACGCTAGTTTGACGTACGTAATGAAAGTATAATCTTATTAAATGTATTCGAAGATAATAAATTTAATCGCATTTGTTATAAAACAAATAAGAATGTATATTTTTTAAATTTTTTTAAGAGGAAAAAATAATCCCGCTATGTTGTCAGCCCTTTCCAACACTGGTTGCGGATACAGAAGCAAAACAAAAACGGCTGATTCCCAGCTTCAACTTTTTTCCGCAAGCAAAAAAAAACGATTCGTTTAAGAAAAATAATTAAATAACGGTTTTTGGGTGTTTTCACCCCGAAAAAATGCCCGCCCATTGCGCCGTGGTTAATTGCAGCGATAAATATGTGCACGCCGGCAGCATCTCCTTCCACAGGTGAGTAACTAGTGTCTCTGCAAAAAGATTTCCTCCGCCAACCCCATTGTTTTCTCCATAGATTTCCCTTCAAGCGGAAAGATCTGCTGCAAAAGTGGCAGGATTTCACCCAAAGGACGGGCCAGTGGATGCCCTCCAAGTGGAGTGCCGTTTGCAGTAGGCACTTCGTAGACGATGACTTTAATTGCTGCAACAACAGGAAGACGCTCAAAAAGAACGCTGTGCCCACGGTGAGGGTTCCAGAGGAGGATGCGCAGAGTGTCCCTGTGAAGCAGCACGTAGCTCCTAGCAGGCCAGCGAACAAACCAACCCTTGCTAGTGTCGCCGAGGCTCCAGCAACAGGTGCAAAGGCCACCTGCCGCTTCTGCGGTGTCTCCGCCATCAATTGCTCCTCGTTTGACAACAACTTTGAGCTATTCGGTATGATCCAGAGATGTTTTCCCACTCTGCAGATCCTGCAGGATGATACCCTGCCCAAGGACATATGCAAGGAGTGCTGCCTGAAGCTAGAACAATTTTCTCAGTTCATCGATGTGGTAATGCAGGCGCAGAGTGAGCTGCAGCGCAAGTATCGCCGCCAGCTGAAGATTAAGCAGGAGCCCTGTCCCGTCCGCGTGAAGCAGGAGGCATGCGAGAGTCTGGACAATCTCTTTCCAGACGAACTAGACATGGGTTTGGAGCAGGACGAGGGCTGCGAGCATGAAGAGACGGAACAGAAGTTCCAGTTCTGCGACTTTCCCATGCTTAACGCCCAGGACATTATTAACAATTGTGATATCATGGAGATTATCAATCTGGACGATCCGTTCATCAATATTCCGGATGATGCGGATGTGGGAGGGCAGGCGGAGAGATCCCAGCCTCTGAGGACGGCCAATGAGATGCTGCAATCAGAGCTGCTGACCGAAGAGCATAATTATGCAAAGGAGGAGTGGCCATTGCCCAATCTTCAGTACAAAACGGAGAAGGTGGAAGGAGCAGAGGTGGCTTCAGAGCCTGCCCCTCCGCCAGCTCCTCCACCGATCTTGCCTGACCACGAAACCCGCTCTTGCAAACCGATTGTGACCAATGTCAGCCAGATACCCAATCCCCTGCTCTGCGAACTGCTGCCACCGCCTGCGCCTCCTACCACTTCGTCCAAGCCCAACATTGTGGTGCTGAACGACAGCGTCGTCCAATCCTCTGCAGCCTTTCGGCTCCACAACTGCACCTTGTGCACGGCCAAGTTTATAACGATTGATAGCTTAAATCAGCATTTTATGCACAGTCACAGTCACAGTAATCCCAACAACAATCCCATGGTTAGTGTGCCGGTCAACCTGCCCAACTTGACATTGAATTCGGCGCTGAAACTGGAGGGCAGCAGTCAGGGCTTTATGGCCACAGAGCCACTGGATTACTGGCAGCCCGAGTGGCAGAATAGTCCCCCGGTAACGGCCTCGCAACAGCCCAAGAAAAAGATCGATATACTGGACATGCAGAGCAGCTTTCTGCATCACAAGGACCTCATACCCGCCGCAGCAGCCGCTCAACTGGCATCTACCCCTCTTCCTCTCGATCTGCCCGGTCCTCAAATGGCTGTTGTCTCTGCCAATTATGCCAAACTGGCCGATCGTTATCGTAAATTAAAACTGAAATGTATGAAGTTAAAGGTGTCCAAGAGAAGGAATCGGTTAAGAACTCACACTTGCCGAATATGCAAGCAAGGGTTTTATAGCCTTAAGCGGCTATATCACCATCGTAGTGCCAAAGGACACTTTGTAAAGTTAACGCCGAGCTTCATCGGACACTGTTCCGGCTGCTTGAAGTTGTTCCGCTCGCGTTTAGGCCTCCGTCAGCACATGAGATACATCTGTCAGAGTTTATCCTTGAAGAACCACCAGAGACGCCTGCAGAGCTTCAAGTGCCGGCACTGTCAGGCCATCGCCTTTGCCCACTGGCGCCTGTATCGTCGTCACGAACTCAATTGTCCGCGGCGAAAGCCGGAGAAATCGAAGGTCAGCATGGCGTTGAGGGGCGCCAAAAAAAAGCAGAGTTTCGCCTGCCACATATGCAAGAAGTCGTTTGGATCGCTGAATGGCCTCAAACAGCACGACATCACCCACACGACGGAGCGGCAGCACAAGTGTGGCATCTGCGATCGGGTCTTCAAGCGGCGGAATGGCCTGTCCCAGCACATCAAGGGGTACCACCTGCAGCTCAAGCCGCACGAGTGTCCGGTCTGTGAGCATCGTTATGCCCTGAAATGTGATATGCTACGGTGCAGGCATTCGCTGCGCAAGGGCCCAGCTGGCGGGGAAGCAATAGGCAACTAGGACACGGTCTCCTGTGACGCAGAATTGCCAAAACCACACGAGCAGCGGTGATAGTTGCCTAGAAACAAGGTTTCAATAGCTAATACGATTGTACATAATATATCACCAAGAAAATGAATCTCAAAACCAATGAATTTCCGATTTTGTATTATATACATATATTTATTTATTAAATTGCAGTATAAGTTTGCTTTTGTATTAAACGCTCTCTAAAAGTACGTCTGTATTTTTCTTGTGTGTATTTTCGTATTTAACGCATTAATTAGTATTGCTTTTAATTGCTAAACAATTAAATGTGAAATACTGAAATTGAAACTTAATTGATCTTAAATATTCCACAATATGCCATATATATATTCCAACAGAGTAAACAAAGATTAACTGCCAACGTAGTTTTTTTTTTGTATGTACAAAGTAGGATTGAATTTCACATAAACCATTTACTTAACTTAGTCAACGATTGCTCCTTTTTATTAACACAAAATCAAAAATTAAAAACGAACAAAATAAAAAAATGGCACACTACAAAGTACAAAATCATAAAGGTAAAAAAACATTAATTTCGTAAGGTAATTCAACAAGTAGAAAAGGTTTGCGCAACACCAAATAATAATAAATGTAGATCCTAAAACTAAAACATTTCACTTAACTAAGGGTTAACTATAAATACGCTTTTGGTATGATTTCGTTATCTATGTTACGTATGTTATGTATGCAATATTTGAGTGAAGGATAGAGATCCATTTGCCGAGAGTTTAATCTTAAAAAAGAAGTGTTAAGAAAAGTACAGATTGGATAACTTGAAGGCATTTCCTTTTCATCAAAAATATTGTTAAAAACCAGCTTTAGTTTCTCTTAAAATGTCCTAGAAATTGTCCAAAAATATGTATTGCGTTCAAGCAAATGGATCTCTTTCCAGTGAGTGTATATATGGAAGGATTACGGATATGGGGATATATCTGCTACTTTATGTGATGCGTTTGATGCTTTGAAAAATGCCTGTTACTGCTGCGGCTCCCGTTGCCGCCACATTTCGATTTAACCTACGCCAGAAAACTAAGCGCTAGACTACGGGGTTGCTTATCCTCCTTGAAAGACCGATCCTCCCTACTGAAAGATCGCCGCCCGCTGCTGGAACTGCTGGCGTCGCTGGACCCGCTCCTCCTCCTCGCGCTTGCGCTCCTCCTGCTCCGCCCGGATCTCGTCATGGAACTTATTCGTCTTCAGCTGCTGCTCAATCTTCGCCTCGAAGAAGCTCTTCGCTCCACTAACGCCCACCTGCTCAACATCGATCTCGGTGAGGCGGGCCAGTTGATTTAGGCCCGAATCGGAGTCCAGCTCACCGGCTTGAGCCTTCCTGTAGATGAGTAGGAATTCCCGGAATGAGATCTTGCCATCATTGTCCTCATCCACCTCGGCAATCATCTTCTTCAGGCCCAGGTGGGTTTGTGGGGCGCCCAGCTTCTCCATCATGAACTTGAGCTCCTGCAGATCCAAGAAGCCATCGCGTGCGGTATCATAGCTGCAAAATCGGAAGATAAACCAAAAAGAAATCAATTAGTCAGCAGTCAGAGAAGCCAGGGCGTGAAAAAGATATGTGTGGCTGGTCATTGACCAGACCGAGAGACACGAGACACGAGACTGCCGACAATGTCGGGGGATTAGCAATCGATAATGCAAGCGCGTGGGTGCAGTGTGGCGTCAGAGGTCGCGTGGCCCGAAAGTCGTTGGAGAAGCATGGTCCGAGGCGGAGGAGGAGCCTCCTCGGTTGGCAGGCAACCCCAATTTCATGCAACATTTTGCCAATACACAACAGCCCCGGGCGAAACAATAGAATCACCACTGAATCAAGCCATAAATCATCCACGAAATCATGTTAATTTGCAAGCCAAATTATGTGTCTTAAATGGGTAGACTTTATGTAATATTATAACATTAACCATACACACTAGATCTAAACAAAGCTATCTTATAAATACCTCCATTTATGTATTTTATTTAATAACAGACTAAAAACAGAGGCTCTTGGCAAATACACTTGAAGTGTGCCAATGCAAATTTGTTGCTTTCTTTTGTTAACGCTGCTGATAAATAATTAATGTTTATATATTGCCTATTAGTTAATGTAGTGTTAACTAATCTTTTTTAATGGTATTGCTAAAAATATTTGCTTTGTTATTTGTAAGAAAAATGTTTTAATATTTATTTTATTGGACTAGAAACAGTTCAATATTAAATTTTAAAAGGTTATTAAAACGAGAAAGAAGGCTTAATTGATTTAAGATAAGAAACATATATTATTTAGGCGTTACTTCGAATGAGAACTTTAGTTCGACTCTGTTCAGTTTTCTGGAAAATCCCAAAAAAGCTTACTCACTAATATGTCTCTTTTTACAAATTTCTTATTAATAAATTGTCAATCAAACTGACTGTCAAACGGGCCCACCGCCACCCATTTAAATAATCTTTGCCAGAATTTACCTCACCCGATTCCCGTTTACTTAACGCGCGAGTTCGACGACCGAAATCCGGCGAGTCAAAAGTTCAAACGGCGCTTCAACTTCCGCGAGGAAATCCCAATTGAAAATGCAAATAAAATCTCAATTTACTATCTAATTGTGTAATACAAAGAGAAAACGCAGAGAAGAGCACGTCGCGTGCGACGACCAACGGCGGCAGATGAGCAGCAGATGCCACCTGCAGCATCCAGCGAGCCGACGACCATGTGGCGAAACTCGTTTCCACAGGCTGTCACCAAGGCGACCTTGCCCAGGCTAGGCGAAGGATGCTGATGATCTTATGGTGAACAGAAAACTAGTTAAACTAGTTGCAGTCTAGTTGCTAAAAATACGCAGCCAAAGTGGCTGACTTCCTTGGCAAACTTAACTCGTCGCACTCTCGCTATGACAATAAATACAAATATTAAAGGTAAACGGATGGATACATACAGCAGGTACACCTTGGTATTGGCGGTTACCCAATCGCTTGCCACTTTCAGTTTCGATTTCTAGAAGCCGCCACGTAATGTTTTCATAACAATACTAAGTAGTATCTATTAGATTACGAGTTTCGCTTTCGTTTCAGCATTTAATTGAATCTCTGTATCGACAAATTGCGTGATTGTGAAGAAAAGCAAGTGGGAGAGTGAAAGTAATTAGCCAAGATGCAATCCTCTCGGGCGTGTCTGGCGATGGATGATGGCTGAAGGTGTCACCGCCATCTTTGGGCCAATTAATGCTGCTGGCCAACTGTTACGCTATCGCCGCCTCTTTAATTAACTCCAATTGCACTCTTTCCCAGAGCTCCCAAAGCATTGCGTCAATGTGACAATTGTTGGGGCACTTTTTCTTTGCTTTGTATTTATTTTCTGCCGCTTTTGCTTTTGCTTTTGCTTTTGCCGGTCGCTCCGTTCATGTTTTCTTTCGAATTAATCGGGAGGTGTTGTCGGCCTGGCTTTCGTTTCAATTGTGCCCACAGAGACGCCAGCAACTACTCCAGCTGTTCGGTTCAATTAATAAAGGCACCTCAGAGGCTTGTGTTTATTAAGTTATAATTTATCAATTTAGTAAAAGCAGCTGGGGGCTTACACGTGGCAGGGCTTGCTCCGAAGGGAACGGAATTATTGGCTACTAAGCTTGAAGAAGAATCTAACTGGATATATTGAGGTTTCCCCCAAGATTATTTAAGAATAGCTAGATATATGGATTTTATGGGGTTTTACAAATTGTTTTACTAATTTAATCTTAAAATTAATATTATCATATTAATAAGAGGCCCAAAAACCCCTGGTACCTTAATATATTGAATATTTCCCCAATATTGTGTACAGAAAAATTCCACATAAAGGTATATACAAGCCAGTATTTAAGGATCTTTACTATTTAAATATTTGATACTTCTTCAACTGTTTCTTAACATAACCTCTGATTTGTTTGCAAAATCATATTGAATATGTAAACAGCTTCTACTTATTAACCCATTTCGCTTGCTTATTTTTCACACCAACATGAGAAATATTTGACTTAGCAAAGGCATTACACATATTAATTTGCACCCTTGGATAACAATAAATTACAGAGTTGAATAAGCGTTTATTATAAGCAAATACCTTTTGACAAAGGTCTTAAGAGAACGGAGTAAGAAACTTTTAAAATAATTCTAAATATTAATAAAGAATTTTTTGAGGCGATGTCATAAGATCCTCTGATAAGCCTTGCCTTTTAAGGTAACCAATTAGAAGCCATATGTATCCTAATTTTCTGAATATTTAATTCAAAAACACCTGCTGTGTTCCTGCTGCTTTCCCAATTTCCTGCCCCATCCGGATTTTAGCCTAATTTTTATTGATTTGTTTTCATTTCAATGAATCGCACAACTTCACACACTTCAGAGGCCTTTTGGGGGGTGTTGAACATCTTTCTGCCCCATTGCATGTGGCTGGTCGACGGTATTGTTGCTGTTTTTGTGGCAGGGCCATATGCTATATGGTATATCGGCCCATCGGCTGGCTATATAGGCATGCGATTTTCATTTTCTTTATCGTTTTTTCGTGCACAGTTCAACAACTAACGGGGTCAGCTGGCCATTGTTATTGGTGTTGTTTATGCATGCCGCAATTTGCATCGTAAATTTATCTATGCATGTACTTGGTAAACAGTTAAGGTCAAAATAATGGCAGCTCTTCAAAAGGGGATCATTAAGGGCGTGACTTCATTGGAGTTTATATATTTCATATTTATTTCCATTATTTTATGGAGTTTACTTTTTGCGGCTTCCGGAACTTTGTTTATATAGAAAATTGTTTTTCTATTGAATTATTATAATAACAAAACAATGCCTAAGTTTAATAATACTTAAAAGATTTGTCCACATTTACACATTTTGCTATAGAAACAAGCTTATCAAGGAATCCTAACCTAACCTAAAGTTACCAATGCTAGAGTTAGACTCTCCCTTGGGACATTTGTATTTCAAGATTTCTTATAAATTTTTCAATGTAAAAAAAATACTCTTTAGCATTTTTATGAAGGAAAATCCCTTGGATTCATTATTAGTCCCAATATTTTACCCTCAGCTGTATGGTCTAGTCAGCAATTACTTTATTGAACACGGCTTCTCTTTATTAGCCACCTAATGCCCATTGCAATTGCAACTTGCGCACTCTGCGAGTGGCGTTTTTGTGCCCCCGATGCTCAAGCGGGTTAATGCCAAAGGGAGTCCGAGGCACCGACTCCGATTCAGACGGTGATTCCGATTGTGCAGCTAGAAAAAAGCGCGTCAAGTTCTCTTGAACTCTGACGGGCCCTGTAACGGCTTTTTGTGAACTCAAAATGCCCGGCACGTCTCCTCGCAGGGCGTAGTTTTCATCATCATTGAAGTAGCGCCGTGATACAGTATGGAAATTCCGCACTGTAGGCCTTGTCTCTCTTGAATCGAAACCAAACTCGAAAAATGTTCAAAGGCCCTGCCTTGCATACACAATTTGCTTGTTTATTCGAAGCTCGTCTGGATCGTCTCACCTGCCTGTTTTTTATTTGTTGGTTTCGAAACCAAACATGCACCTGTGTGCACATGGCCTGGACAAACAACTCAGAGACACTGAAAGACATGCCGATCGGCTGGGTAATATTGTAAATCAATAGAATACACAGATGACTGGCTAGGCTCCAGAACTTGCATTTAAAACGATTGTCGTAAATATATGGGGTTAATTGGATGAGTAATCGAGACCACATGGGTAAACACCTAGGGAGGAACTATTACTTTATCGGAGTTATTTAACAGGCATTTCAAAGCACAGTAAAATGAGGTTTCGAGGGATTTTCGGGGTTGCTGAATGGGCATTTCCAAGTAGAGTAAAGAATTGTAGATCACAAAAAATTCCCTTTAAATTAAGAATCAGTTTCAGTTATATCTTTGTAAAAGAGTACGTTTTAAAACCTTTTCAAAGTTTTTCAAATTTAATTAGTCTATAGAGTTGAGGTCGGTGAGCAAATGTGTTACTAATGAGGACACGGGTAATGCCAGAACAGCTGCAGATTAACCCAAGAATCCTGCTTGGATGGATTGATTTGTTGTTACTTATATTTTTTGATAAACAATAAATTAGCTTTAATGTAAGACACTTTCTGCGTAACATTTTATGTAATAGGAGATTTTAAAAATGTATAATAAAGACCGAGCTTCCTTTTCAAGGAAGTTCTACATTCCTAAATTCCATATTTGAGCATCAGCAAAGTTTATTATATTATTAGGCACTAAACCTCCAGTATCCTATAAACTTCATCGATAGTTCTAACTTCTAATGGAGGTCTTTCCCATCCTTTCCCAACGAGCCATAAAATGTGTGTGGCATGGGGTTTCCCTAAAAATAAACTCGCCATATTTTTGACATTTCGAAATTGGAGCAAACGCGAAGCAAAGTGTAAGTGTTCAGAACAGAGCATCGTTGCGTGGGTCGTCCCGTCTGATTATTTTTAGTTTTAGCTGCTTAGCCTAGCCCAGCTTGTTGCAGGAAGCCAGAAGCAGCAGCAGCAGCTGCAACTCGTTTTCTCTCTTATCGGCTTGGCAGAATGGGTAAATCAAGCAACTAAAGTGGACAATGCCTAAATGCAGTGACTAATTGCCGAACAAGTTGGGGCACAGCGCGCTGAATAAGTGAGTGATGATGATGCCCGCCGCCAGCTTGCCACATAATTTGATATTTCCTCAGTTGAGTGGACACAACGAAGCGAGCACAACACATTACACATTGTCGCACAATGGCGGTCAGTGCAGCAGTGGTGTCTTGTTATCAGTCATAATATGTTTATATAACTGGGTAAATATTGGGTTTATTTAAGGGGCAGCCTATTAGTCAGAAAAACCAGCAATTAAGCCAAATAATCACAAAAAAGACAACTAACTTTCATAAGAACTTCGGGTTCTTCATATTAATCATAATTCAGACATAAGTGAAAGCCCTAGAAGGGGTTATTTACTCAGCTTTAAAGTAATATGGAAAGCTCACTATAGAAGCATAAATATGATAATACAATTCATGATGCAGCCTTCTTTTACTCAACATTACTAAAAGACGTCTTTAATACAACCAGAAAGAAAGGGAGATATAGTACTCAAACTATTATATTAATTTAATATTTATCCCAGGATTCCAGGAACCTTGCTGCTAATATTACGCCCCGATTCGTAGATGCTATCCGCGTACAAATGCTATAACAATGCCCACAATGGAGCAGTGATGAACATTGCGAGGCGAGGAGAGGGACCACTGTCATTCGTCGCAGCTAGTTTACTGTACGTATATAGTACTTAATTTTCCTTCATGCCAGACTGCCCGTCGTCGCCTGCTGATTGCAATTCGCAACTAGTAATTTTTGGCCAAAATGCAAGCAAAGGTCGCGTCGCTGTGGCTGCACATGTGCGCGGAAATAACGAAAGCGGAGGCTGGGCGAGTGCCGGAAGTTGGCGAGGGGAGCAGGCGATAATGTAGCACTATCGATTCCCCGAAAACTTGATTTTTACCATCGAAACAGAGAGATTACGAACAGCACAAAACAGCATTCGGTAAATAACATAATTAGTGTCAATGAACCCAGGCAAAAAATGTGCGTCGAATATGCAAATGGGAAAAGCCAGAGGAAAGTGGAAATAAGCGCGGAAAGCACTCCAGCAGTCCCACATGCAATTGTCCTGGAAACCAACCCTTGTCACACATAATTCGCAGAAGTGCGCACAAAAGCCCGTCAAGCGGCTATATGTATATGCTCGAGTGATCATAATGGGTGCTGGCAACTGGCGACTTAATTAAAAGTTCTACTCGCCGCAATAAAAGCCCACACACACTGAAACCGAGTTCCTCCCCCATTTGGACAGTGTAAAGTGCGTAGCGTTGCCCGGCTGTCCCTGAACCCAAACTGTAAACTGTAACCAGAGCGACGACAGCCCACAGCCAGCGATACGAGTGGCATTGGCATCGATACCTATAGCACCCCTTTAGAGCAAAAAAAGGGGCAGCGGAGACGCTTTAAGCCCTCAGTGGTCACTAGGTATTGGTTACCTTGAATTAAGTACAGTTTTAAGCTTCAATTAAGCAAAGACTTAAGGTTAATTAAAGAATTACAGACTAACCAAGGGCGTTCCTGAAACATTATAAAACAGCTTCAAAAAATTCTAGATTATATATTCTTGAGTAAGAGCATTCCAAGATTGTTTTCTAAGAATTTTCTTTATATAGCTAAGAAATTCGTATCAATTTTTTTACTTATCACTGTGTATACCAAACTTGCATCAAAAGTACATGAATGTGATAAGTAACAAGCATGAATGGTGGTTGGTTTCGCCAAGTATGCGTTTGCATAGGGATTTCCGCTTATCAAGAGTCCAGAAAGAGACCAGACCGTGCTAACCCTATATTGTATCCCAGCACATGTCGACGACAGAGTTCTCTCCCCCTTGGTGATGTTTTATTTCGACTTGAGACGCCATAAACTGCATCATCAATACATTCTGCAGTTTATCGCCCCCCGGAAGTTACTACTACTATATCTGTAGGAAATTGAGCAGAAGTTGTGCGGAAAATGACGCATTACAAGAGGAAAAACAATCGGGAAACTTAAACACATTGCGTGAGCCAAGATAAAGTGTGGGCGTGGGATGTAACTAACGATATAAACATGAGCTTTTTAATGGGCTATATAAACATGGTATATATAGTATTTAATCGCACTCGGGGCTGGGTCTTTGATGGGTCCAACAATCCCTGGACCTTATCGTTTTGGGAAGTCTGAATATGTGACGTCTTGGTATAAAATGTGTTTACATTTACATATATGTATCTTGATTCCGCAGAAACTCGCTCGCTTGCTCTGCTGAATCAGTTTGTGAATTTGTTTACACAAATTCTCAGTTTGTTAAACAACAAAAGTCAATGCGTGACTCAGGGCGGCGATTTGCTTTCGATTCTTAAATGCTTTGCATGTTTTAATTAAAAGCAGGTTCAGGTTTGAGCTTTCAATTTGCAAGTTTAGCACATCATTTTAAGTCGTCGCCGGACGACCCAACGTGACTGCAAATGCCAAAAGGCGCTGCTTTTAGCCGGTTTTTATTGTTGTTTTTTTGGTTTATATTATCAGAAAAGAAGATGGGGTAAAAGGTCGGGCACTTGTACAAAATTGTAGTAAGGTTATAAGGTAATTTAATAGGGTACGTGCGTGAGCGAATCTGAAAGAGAATCCTAATAAAAAAAGTTGAGTAAATGAAGCTATGTAGCTTGACATTTTTTTTGTGATTAGAATAACTCTTGTCTGGTTTGTATATCACTTGACAATGTCACGTCTTTTTCGATTTATGCTCTACGTTTTTTTTTACTTTTATTTACTTTGGCAGGTCACGTCTTGTATAGTTTATTATTTACCAAAGTACAGAATGTAAAGGGGTATTTGTTATACTATATAACATGTAAAACGTTTTACAACTATCTCTAAATGTGTTTAAATAAGCACCGCTAATGCCCTAGATATTATTATGTAATTTAAGGCACAAACTCTACTTAATTTAGGAAAGTTAATAGACCTATCACAACTATATTCTATTTGGTAAGCCATTGTCTCGTTGAAAAACCAACCTGGGTCTTTCCTTTGCTTATAGACGAGTTGTATAATATCTGTAAATCGGTTTCCTGCCCACATTCAATCTTATTACCCATATACGAAATAGCATTAGCTAATCACAGACCAAAAAGTCACTCTGTCTGCCATTTGTGGCTTATTTCCCAGACTGCCTGGAGTTGTGTTGTCTTTTTCTGTCTTTCCATTGCATTTTGTTGGTCTTTGCTGCTGGTGCATTACAATTACCATCGCAGAACACGTTCGCAGCTGCCATAATGCAGGCAGGCGGGGTTTCTTTTTGACAATTTGCCAATGGCCCCGAAGCTCTGACCCAGATGGAGAGGAACTGCTTTAAGGGAAGGAAGAATATGTGTTTAAAATCCATACCAAAAGCCATTAAGAAGCCACAAAAGCAAACTGCAGAAGCCATTGTCAATTCAAATGGCAAACAAAATTGGAGAGCAATTCCAGAGTCGAGTAATTGCCAGGTGATTCAGCCCCACCTCAGCTGAGTAAAGAGTTGAATCAGTCTGGAGACTGACACAGGTGCTTGGCAAATTCCACTTAATCAGCGTGAGGAATAAGAGATAACTCGGATGAGCACCGAGATAAGTTATCGGTATAGGGGCCCTACGTGCCATGTGCCTGAATTTAAATAACAATTCTAGAGATTTAATCTAACAAAACATTGCGCAATATTTTGCTGCGGTTGATCGGGCGACACTTGAGCCCCTATCACTAAAGCGATCCACCACAAGTCTAGGAAACCAAGGGAGGGCCCGGAGAACTCCCCAGAACCTCGGTGGCAAGGTGTCGTCGTTATATGCGGTTGACGTTGTCGGATGGTAATGTGAAACCAGGCACAAGTACGGCTGGAATACAGGTGATCTTCGATAAGTCACACCACTATCTCCTCTTGCAAACTAAATTTCATTTTATAGCCAACGGAACCTTGACAAAATTGAATTATTATAGTGTTTTGAGGGGGCTTTGGTACCATTCCATCTAACAATATTCGATAAAAAACTATGTAAGAGCGTAAAACGAAAAGATTAACTGAGAACACTCAAACACAAACACGATTTAATAAAGATCTTATCTTTAAAATCTTTATCCTAAAAAAATCCTGTTTCTGCTACAGTGTTCTCAGTTAAGCTTTTACCCTTTTTTATCTTTCAATAACTAACGCCGAGTAAGTAAGCCTAATAAGAGAAGGCATGAAACAATGATTGTTTTTAACATATTTTTGATAAGAAATATTGTTAATTTGTAGAAAAATAATGCCATAATTGCCGCTTAATTCCCCCTTAAGAAGCTCAACTGTAGCCGCACTAATGAAATCCAACTGAAAGTGTTGGGGCAGAAAACAGCTCTTGAGTCATGATCCGCGCGACGGGAGCACGACTTGGGGAATAAGCATGCGACTGTGACACTCGTGAGTCATGCCCCATTGCACCTGGGGAAACGGGAGGAGAAACAGAGGGCGAGGTGGACTTGGGCGGGCAGTAACCGAGGAGGAGCCGCAGTAAATGCAATTTAAATGGCCATTAGGCTCATGAGTTTTATGTTTTGCCAACTAATGAGACGTAAATGCGGTGCAAAGGTGCCTGGGAAAGTGACTGCTGCTGCTGCAGGTGAAAGGAGACGATAAGAAATTTAAATGAAAATAATTAAATCAGTTCTTAACTCGACTATTTGCAGGCAGTATCGCTTTAAGTTAAATAAATAAAATAAAATCTTAGAAAATTCTTAGAACTTTAAAATAGTGTTTTTTTTTCCTCAATAAAGGTTTGCATTGATAAAGAAACTTAAAAACCCGAACCTATCTTAGTGTGTGACATTTGCCTTGACTTACGTGTTGAAGGTCTTCTGGTAGTCCTTGATCTGCTTCCTGGAGAACTCATGGAACTCGGTGTAGACATTGACCACCTTGAAAGTACGCGGCACCTCAATGCCCGCCTCCTGCGAGTCCATGATCTCCTGCCGCCGGTTGAGGATGTGCGTCAGCTCGGAGCTGTCCGTGTTGGTCGTGGTGCTGGGGCTATCCACACTGTCGTTCCGCGAGGCGGAAGAGGCGTTCGACGATACGGACATCTTGGATTCTATTTAATTATTTATCCTTGGCCTGTACTGGAATTTTTCGTTTTTGGCAACTCCCACGCAAAAACAAGGACAGCAGCCGAAAAGCGACGTCGGGATACACACACAAAGACAGCGGGGATGCGCCAGAAAAACACACACACGCACACTGTCGCACTTGAAGCTTAAAAAGGGGGGCGTGGCCTTGAGTCCTAGTTGACTTTTAGATAGCAGTTATCAAGAGCGCCTTAAAAGCCGGGTCTTGGTCTGTTACTGCAGGTTGTCTTGTCTTATTGTGGGAACTGTGTTTTCCGCTTTTTACGCGCCGACTTCCGAACCTTGCGAACGTTGAAAATCGAATAGTGAGACCGTGGGCCTCGGTGTTGAAATATACCCTCGGGCGGGGAGGGCTTTGTAGAGCGACCTTACTACAAGGAAAATACCAAGAACGCCATCTAAGTGTTCCGATATTTAAAAATACTAGATTATCGCATTGTTTATTTAATATTTTTAGAGTTAAAATCTTTTTAAATATCAAATGAAGTTCATTTTTTTTTCAGTTTTTCATTTTTGAGATTATTTATTATGCAATTATATTTAACAAATAATAAACACATGCATTTAAGAAATATCGGCTAGCATCTGCAAATATACTATACTTTTCGCCAGGAAAAGTTCCAGCTCTAAGTGTGCCCGCATCGGCTATTAAGCAAAAATTTTGTAGGAAATTTGTGCCGCCTGTGATTGTAAATTGTAATTGTTTAATAAAAAATTATGGCTAAACTGTTCAATAAGCTCTTGTTAATCGCCGGCTTCGCCAGCCTGGCTCATGCCGCCTTCTCGGCTGCGCACCGTGAGTCTTAAGCGCTTTATTTTGAATAAATAAACTTTGGACTGCTCACGGCTAACGAAAATGTATTAATTAATTTACAGATCGCACATATCTGAGGCTGACGGAGCAGGAATGGACTACTCTGCCACTGGATGTAAGCAATCTATTATGCTTCTGACTAATTCTTTGGTAAATTACCACTGAAATCGTTCTAGATAATTCTGCAAACCGTCATTAGCTTGGTGATTGTGATTTACAACATCATCGAGGTGGTGGGCAACTTCAAGGAGATCCGCGCCACCGTGGACATGCAGCAAAAGACGTGGGACACATTGGGAAACTTTCCCTCGTTCTACTCCTTCAATCACCGCGGACGTGCCTTGAATCCGGGCTACACGCCACCGGAATAGGAAGAGGCTCCATCGTTTCCCTTTTAGGTTGCTGCTATACCTTTATTTTTTAGTCACACGCAAGTTACAAGATAATAATAATGCTAAAGATCAACCAAATAACTTGTATTTTAAGGGTTTCTAAGGAATGTTTGATCAGTTAGGAGTTCTTGCAGTCCAGAGATAAATAACACCAGAATACAACCAAAAATCCATAAACCAAGTCCTTGCCTCTTAGAAACTGAGACTGCGATGAGTTCCTAGACATTATCAGTGCCATCGCCTTGGTTTCCATCTCATAGCTCGCCCTCAACTCCTTGCCCGGACTGTTATTGCACGCTGGACTGTGGCAGATGCGACAGTTATCATGATGGTTGCTCCTCAACAGACACTCGTAGTACAGATCCGGATCTGAGCGACATCCTCGGACAATCTGCTGACTGTGCGTATCGAAATACTCCAAACAGGCCATTATCTGGTCCTCCGGTTCGTTGGCTTGGACGGAGCAAGGCAGGGCAGTCTGTCCCCTCTCGATTTCCTCGCAATTGTAGTCGCCAGTTCCATTACACTGATGACACCACAGACGCTGGTCTGGAAAGGCACCTTTGTTGCAGAAACTGCCCTGGCAGGAGCGACAGTTGGCCACTTGGGCGGATGTGCATGTGAAATCTTTCCGCTGACAGCCTCTTTCGGTTGTGCCATTGGTGTAGGAGAGCGCCAAGCAGGGGGCTGCTATCTCGGCACACTCTTCGATGTAGATGTTACCTGGTCGCTCCCAATTGGCGCATCCGGCGCCCGTTTCGTCCGTGCTGCAACGATAGCAGCGAGTGAAAGTCTTGTTATTGCAGCCACCTTCCTCGTCGCACTCGTAGCAGCGGACTATGCCGGGGTTATTCGGAGCTGCTCCACATCCTCTTTGCAGACTCCAGTCGGAGTACTCGCAAGCGAAGCAGGAGGAGGCCTCAGCAGAGCCGCAAGTGGTGCTGCTTATGGCGCTTACATTCGTTCTGCAGGTCTCCTGATTTAGGGTATTACAGGCCAAGCACTTCTGCTGGGGAATGCAACCCGCATTGCAGTTGCTCTCGCTGGTTCTACACTTCTCCAGTTCTTCTAAATGGGCCTCCAGGTCTGCGGGAATCTGCGTGGAGCAGCCTCTGACCACGCGGCTTAACTTCCTGTAGCTGAAACAGTACTTGTCATCCGGTTCACCCAGCAGCACTTCCTGCTGGCACTCCTCGTACAAACTCACGTTGCACTTTCCACTGTTGACCTGGAAGAGATCTATCTTGCAGCCCCTGCCGGCTGCAGAATCGCAGCTGGCGCAGATCTGCATCCGAGCACCCGGCTCCTCGTTACAGCCATTAATCTCGCACAGCACGGCGGCACTAGAGAGTGTGTGATTCTGCTCGGACACGCAGCCTCTGTACGCTTCCGAGGAACCTATAACATCTGTATAGCACTGATCCTCTTCCTGGTGATAGCGACAGGGATTGGGTTTCCGCCCTGGCGCTGCCACGCAATCCTCGCCAGCGCAGTGGTGGCACTTAAGGCGTCCAGGGGGATAGACTCCAGCGTTACAGAGGTTCGAGGAGCAGGTCTTTGAGTAGGTTGCACCGGTGGTGGGGGTGACTGCTCCACAGCCGCGATATGTGATGGAGTCCACTGGGTAGAAGAGGGAAGAGATTGGCGCAACCACAGCTATTAGCTTAGAGTTCCTACTTTCTTAAATCCTTATTTAAATTCTTTAAAATCGTGATAAAGGCTTTTCTAGAATAGACTTATGGCTTAGAGTTCCTACTTTCTTAAATCCTTATTTAAATTCTTTAAAATCGTGATAAAGGCTTTTCTAGAATAGACTTATGGCCCATCCTGACGAGGCAAAAAATTTAAATATAGAATTAATTGGCACTTGGCGGTCAGGTTGCACTCACCAATGGACATGATACACGTCAGCTCTCTGGGACAGTCCACATAGGGAAGAACACCCACCTCTCCGAGGGTCTGGGAACATTCCGGCAAGGCAATTGAATCGCAAAAATAGCAGACAATCGCCCAAGAGCGGCCTATTATTGAAAAATTACTTTCAAATTGAGCTACGCTTTTGTTGGCGTTGGAATTAGCAAGTGTCTTTCACCTGTTAGCAAGAGGACCAGGAACAGATGGAGGTGTTGGAGCGCAGGAGCTACCTTCAGTCGCAGCATTTTGACAGCCTGAGGCAAATGTAAACTAATATATTGCACCATTGTGTTTGCCAATTGGAAGGTATAATCTTTTTATGACTTATCAGGCAGTATAACAAAGAGTTGATATAATGGCGAAGGGTGATAAGGATAAGCTTGGAAGCGGAATGCACCCAGAAGAAAGGAAATTCTTCGCCTTGGTGAAGGAGAAACCTTAATATATTTACATATTCTTTTATTTTAATAAAAATAAATATAACAAATGATATTTTTACAGCCAGTATCTATAGGATATTCGTTTGTTCGTTTAGATCTTAAAGACTAGGAGCTAAGCTACCAAATTTGGTGACAGCAATCTTATAGAATGTACGCAAATATAGTTAGTAAATAAAGAACTAGTTTCCAGAGCTGTATTCCTTATTTCTCCCTGTATGAACCTTTCCCAACAACAGCTGTTACCTCTATTGAATCCCAGAATGTGTGCATATAATGTCATAACCATAATGTGGCCGGTCATATGTGCCTTGACCCCATTATCGTAGTGTCCCATCGGATCCATCAAAAGGTTCGCATCATCAATAATTCACCAGCTCGCATTTGCTGCAGGATTTTAGGGGAGTCAAGGGTCGGGTCCGGTTACGGGTACGGGTACGGGTCCGGGTCCGGGTCTGGGTGCCCTGCCCTGGGATATCGATTTAATTTAGAGTCCGGGGATAATTGCGTGACAATCAGCGGATTGAGAAGGAAGGATAGTGTGGTCGGAACCGAGTAATGGCCACCGAACTCAGTTGGCAGCAAAACATCCACGGAACAACAAGCTCATCGGTGGAAGCCAGAGCAGAGCAAACAATAATTGCTATTTATCGAGCTCTTCAGAGTTGAGAGGATAAGAACGAGAGATACTGCTCTGATACAGACTCTGATAAGCCCCTTGACTCCAGTTAGTGGATGATTTATTGCCCCTCGACCAAGTCAGAAGGCCGGCGAAGCTTCAACTGATCGGTTGACCACGATGCGGATGCGACTCCTTGTTATCTGGATTACCTTAACCGCTCTCCTGCAATGGAGCACGGCCCAGGAGGATACTATGCAGGAGGTTGGGTTAAGTGGGGGCATTGAGAGCCCGGAGCCGGAAGAAGGGAAGTCGCCAGAAATGCAGGAAGACATGAATGACGATGATCACAGTACTACGGCTATGCCTGTGGTTACAAATCTGGAGAAAGTTCCCCAAGAACCAGGAGAACCTACTACGAATACAGTAGATATGCCTGCCAACGGCACTCGAGCAGAGGAAATAGATCACCATCAATCCGGAGAGGATAAAAAGGAGCAGCAGGCTGCCGTTACCAAAGATATGCCCTCTGATGGCAACATGATTTCTGTCAAGGATCCCTTATCAGCAGACGATACAACTCCGCCACCAGAAGTCCAAGAAACAGATAAGGATCAGCCAACAAATCAGAAAGACTTTTCGTCTGAAGCAGACTCCCACATACCCAAGGAACCGCCAGCAACTCCTGAAGGAGGGAAGTTACCCGATTACCCGGAAGATTCTCCCTTCGAGGACAATGATCCCAAGGTGGAAGTCACACCCCCAGCTCCCGCCCCGGTTTATCGTTACCAGAACTGCTACTCCTGCCTAAACTGCAATGCCACAGACGACCAGAAAACCACCTGCAGGTTAGGCGCGGGGGATCGAAGTGGGTGCTTTACCATGATCGTCAAGAACAAAAATCTGCTGCCGACCCAAATTAACAACGTGGAACGAGGCTGCACATCCGTATTGACCGATGCCTTCCTCCGCTACTGCGAGAACAACAATGAGCTGTGCCTTAGGTGCGAAGCCAACTACTGCAATGTCCATGACATGACGAAGCTACGGCTTGATCCGGCCGGCGGTGCCTCCACGCCCCGACTGCTGGGCCCGCTCCTTATCGGGAGCATCTGCTTGGCCAGCTGTTGGCGGCGCCAGGTGTTCTACTAGCAAGTCCCACCCAGCCCACACTGAGTCACGACGATTAAAAAAAAAAAAACCAAAATCTAATGGAACTCTAGGTACACTTAAAAATCGATAAAACCATGACTAATGGTTCAGGGAAGCCCTGCTGGCGGAGATAGTTTCGGGTTTATCAATTAATTTACAAGCCTTAAATAAAATGTAATTGTTTGAACATATGTATCACTTTGCAACAGTAAATATTTTATAATAAAATAATATTAAACGATGCTAAGCCAGATGATGGGTGATCTTTGAACTTACTAAACTTAGTTTTTAAAGCTGTTGAGCTCAGTTTCGGTCTATGTATAATTAGTAGTATTTTGCTGATCTGCTCCCGAAATTTGAAATAATTGGGTGACAAACATGGGAGTTATTAAACTATAAAGATATTTATTGCTAATCCTGTGCAGCATAGATGTTTTCTCTGGATGTAGCTGGCAACATGCTCCTAGCAACATTTTCTTGGGCATTCCGTCATGTTAGATGTACTTTCTTACTGATTTTTATTTACCATGCCGAACAATATAAAAAATTCCACTAAAAATTCCACTTTCTACTTACTATAATTACACCCAACTCCACATATAATTAAATAGATCGTTACCTAACCCAGGTCCACACCATCAATATTTTATTGGCTTGGTAATGCTACGGGGATGTTGGGATCTGCATACATTTAATCATGGCCAACGTTCCCTCGAGCCTATAAGTAAATACTTCAATCAACAAATGGAAAAGCACCAGATGTAAAAGGAGTTTCTCTTCAGAACAACTCTCAGTTGTTGCCTAAATAACTACAGAACAATACGGGAATAACGAGCCTTACAGATTGGTAAATATATAAAAAGAAGGTTATAAAAAAAAACCAAACTAAATACATTTCAGCCAGTGTCTGATGATAATGGGGCTTCTCCTTGTGTGGATTGCATTAATTGCTCTCCAGAAGCAGATTGGAGCCCAGGATAATGTACAGGAAGTAGGATTTCAAGCGCCCGATGATCAGGGTATAATATTTTTTAAAAAGGAAAAGGAAGCTCTTGCGGGCACTGGCAAGCCAGAAGCCAAGCCAGAGAACCAAACTCCCCCGGAATGGTTTCCGCACATGAGATGCCTGGGTTGTGACGGCTATTGCAATAGTTCTGACGATGGTTTGGATCAAAATGGCAAGGGAAACAGGATCTGTCTCGGACAGACGGGTGTGCTCCACGGTTGTGTATCTATATTTATGTACGGCCTGAGAAGAAAGTGTATCTCCGAAATGGATGGGGAAGAAACCTCGTATTGTAGGAAGAATGAGAATCTCTGCATCGAGTGCTTTGAGATTGACTGCAATAACGTGACCGAAGCCCCATATGCGCTTCAGAAAGACGGATGTGATCCACTCAGGACCTCCTTTCCTCTGCTCCTTGGCGCCCTCTTGATCAGCTGGCTGGTAATAGGGAAATAGTACATAATCCTCTGGTCTGGGACCGAGCAAGGCATGCATGACTCATGCAAAGGGAAGCCATTTGGAACTTGGACGTTGATTTGCAAGAATGATAAATTGGAAAAAATAGATCATTTTAGTTGACACAAGTACTAAATGCTTATCGGTTTTCTACGAAATGTTGCTAACGCCATAAACCTTTTTAATTAGAATTAGAAAAGTTACGCATAATGCACCATTTAAGTCGCTTAATAAATGTTTAATATTCAATTAAACTGTGACTCATCAAAGTAATTGATTAAAACTAATTTGGACTTATATTACGCGATTATTCATGACTCATGCGGTTTCTGCAAACATATTATTTAATTATGAAATACCAATATCTAATATATTGTTTATATCCGAAATTAAACAGAAAACATATTAATATATTGAATTTTTGCTTCGATTTTATTATATGTATGAAGTTCTTTGATTTTGATTCTAGCCTATATAAATCTTTTTATAACTAAAACAATGCGCATTATTAAAGACAAAACTCGATAAGCGCTTTTCATTATCAGATAATGTATTGCTTTAACATTTCCGATAAGCTGCAGGTGGGTTAATAATAGTACTTTGAAGCAGGCAAAAATCGAATCGAAATGTGCACTGGCAGGGGTTCCAATAATTCCTAAAGTACAAAAATAAATCATTATAAATTGTAAATCGGAGTCAAATTTATTCTCAGGTTTAAAATTTATATTTTATTAATTTAAGGTGCTGATAATAAGTTTCACAAATGTATGCCTAATTAGCTTCGAATTGATTATAATTTTGTTACATGGTAGGGGCATAGACCGTGTGGCGATGGCTTGTCCCAAAACTAGTCTAGGCGCTCCGGAGGACGACCAGCAGGCCCAGAACCAGGCCGACCACTCCCATCTGGCTGAGGGAGCCGGCTCCATTGAGCTTCTCCGAGTTGCAAAGGCTTGGCGTGGTGCAGGTCGTGCACTCGTAGGGCTCGACGTGGTTGAGGCACTGATACTGCATCAACTCGCTGGCTGAGACAAGGCAGTCGCGGACGCCCAGGCCATCTGGGGAAGAGAGTAAGGATTGGGAAATTAATTATAAAGTTCCAGGGAGATAATGGATAGGTAGGCTTACTCCAAACTCCGCTGAAGCAAGTTCCATTGGGACAGGCCACCGATGGCAGTTGCGTTCCAGTGCCATCCCAGCATCCAGAGACCTCGTTCGAGAGGCACGCGATGCACTGGAACTCCCCGGCGGCGGTATTGCAGTTGTCGCCGGTGCAGGACTTGCAGCTGGGTCCGGTGCAGCCACCCTCCAGACTGGCCAGGCATCCCCGAGTGCCCGCCGTGGTCGCATAGCAGCCGGCGGCCGTCTGGTTGTATAGGGCAGTGCAACTCGCCGCCTTGGTGGCGTCCTGCTGCCCCGCACAGTCGGTGCACACGATGCAGGATCCCTCCGTCCGCTGGTAGGTCAGGCTGTTGCACTGTCCCGTCTCGCAGATGGCGCAGCTGGTGTCCTTGCTGTCCGCCGGACACATAACCGCGGTCGTGGTGTCTGCGGTGCAGCCGCGGGTCATGTTGGTGGCGCTCGATCCGGTGGTGAAGCACTTGCTATCCGTGGCACAGGCCGAGAGCATGGTGGCCACCACCGTGTTGCATGCCTCGCCGTTGCAACTGTAGCAGACGTTGTTCGTGTTGCAGTTATCCGTGGTGCAAGTCGGGCAATTTGCCACGTCGGTGCAGGTGGCCCCTTCAGCCAGGCAGCCACGGGTAACGGTTCCCTTGCCATCTTGTTCATAGAAAAAGGACTCAAATTAATTGGGAATAATTTTCAAATATAATGGAGTCCCATAACTGTGAGTTTCTGAAGGAATTAGAATTCCAGAAGATGGAGGAAGCTAAATAATTATGAATTATGTTGAAGGAACTAATAGTATAAACATAAATATAGATATATATATAAATATGACTTTAAATTTAAATATTAAATATATTAATCCCTTTTAAATCGGAGTACATTTTAATGTAGTTTCTAGACTTCAAACTGAGTTTCTCTCTGGGGTAAAGTGTGCCTTGAGGCACTTATTTACCCTTTATCACCTCACAGGTAAAGGAGAATTTCCTTACGCTTTCTGAGTTCATATTTGAGTTGAGGTCGTTATATTAGAAGGTAATATCATAAACATAACATGTTAGCCGATTTCCAATATTCTAGGGTTTTTAAAGTAATTTAAACTAAAAAAAAAATTGTTCTTGATATATTGTGACTGAGTTAAGCTAAACAATCTTAGAAAGATCATTTAGAAATTAGTAGATTCTGATTAGGTACTTTCTCTTGTGTCTGGATTCTCCTCCCAAAAACTTTTTTTAAATTTCATCAACATTTACATAACTATTTTACCAAATAAAAAGATACGAGAAAAAGAGCCGGCTACAAAAGTCCACGGATGAATCATCCCTATTCACAAAAGGGCCTAAGCTAATGTTGAAATGATCAAAGAGTGAACAGGGATCACCGGTATCAATAATATCAACGAGATAATCGCTATCGTCGGCCATAACTGATAAGAGAGCCTTTGTCTCCAATATATATATATATTCTAAGAATGTGAAATAGTCGCGGCTGAGTCATAGGAACTCACCTGTGGAGGTAAAGCAAGTGCCAGTGCAATCCACAGTGGGTTGGCTAGCCGCACTCGTTATGCAGTTTGCATTTCCCGTCGATACGCAACTGTAACATTCTGCATTAAATGGTGGGGTAAATTAGAAGGTAATATTTAAGCGTAGAGTTTATTTGAGGCCAACTTACTTAGGGCCAAACTGCTGTCCAGCTGGCTGACTACGAGTGCTGTTATCACAGCGATAATTAGGTTCAGGCCGCTCATGGTATATAGTTTCCCCAGACTGCTCGCATCGACCGCCTTTGAATAACTGAACGGACTCCCACGGCATTTGGCCGCATATTTTGTGGCTCGCCCCATATTCACCTAATCAATTTCACCTGAGTACACACCGGCGTAGATAACTCGGGCCAAGCAGCTCTCCGGATGCAAACCTTATCTCTCTTTTTATGGGTTCCACGAGAGCCTGGGTTCTCTTTTTGCTGATAACTTCAAAAGGCCATATATACCTATATGGCTCCATGTATATATATTTCCCACTCAGAGTACGGCTACAGTTTAAAGCTTTTTTGGGCCAGTCTCATTTTAATCCGTTGTCTTTCTCTTTTATTAATATTTGCAGCTTTAATAAATATTTACAAGCACCTTCGCGCACGGGAACTTCTATTTTAACCCATTAATAACAAGTTCTCTGGGAGCTTTTAACATTTTCCTACCAAGAATAAGCTTTTAAAGGGAGCACATCAAGTTTTCTGCCGGTTTGTGTCATCAGTAAGGTTTCACAGAAGTCAGCTTTCCATTAGACTATGAAAACGATCTTAAACAAGGAGAAAAGCTACAGTGGAGTGTGACTGACTGTCAGATTCCCGGCACCGGAAACATTGAGGGTGAAATTAAAATACACATGGCCTCTTTCACATTGTCTAAATAAGCAGAAATGTATAAAAAACTTAAAATAAACAGGACAAAAGACAGAAGAAAAGTGTTTCCAGAAATATGTTGAGCAACACCCAAAACAGAAAGATGTTGCTAGGAACATGCTAAGCAGCATGTTGGTGCTGCCAACTCAAATATAGATGTTGCAGAAGCTCAGCATACAAAACACACAATGTATTTCCGATTTTACTCAAATTATTAGAGCACGTCCGCACACATGTTTATATTAATAATGTAAAAAATTTCGCATTACCAATTATTACAAAATACACAAATACATCAAGAGAGATTTTTAGTTTCAGAGATTAAAATCACCAAATAATAAATCGTTGCCCTAAAATAAAAAAATATATATTAAGTTAGCTATGGTTTATTAGATAAAAAAATATTTAGCTTGTAATAAGTAAAAATTATGAAAATATACAAGGAATGCACTGAAACCAAATAGGGAATTTCCCTCTTTAAGTCTAAGCTAAGATAGCTAGCAATAAAAATTCACCTTAGTACGCTCTTGTTATAGGAAGAATACAATGAATTAATAATAACCAACTAGCCTTATTGTTTTTTTTGCGGAGCTTAGTAAAAGTTCCTATCAACGAATAATAGTAAACAAACACTTAGTCATTTTCTTTAGTCCTATGGACATGCATATATATATATACATATTTTTAATGAGATTGCAGACGTCTGCACTTGATAGTAATTTAGATAAAAGAAAGCCAGCTTGTCCAAGCCACAGAATTCCAGGAAAAAGGTCACAAGCCTTTTTGTTTCAGGGGAACTCTCCGATAAAAAAATACACCTATCAAATCGGGTAAAAGCTTCTATTTATATAATACTTTATACCCTGTAATTAAATCCTAAAGATTTGTTGTTTTCTCAATTCTTTTTTATTAATTAAATACAAAGTACGAATCTCCTAATAAACATACATATAATACAAAGGCACGTCGAAGCTGCCAAGCTTCCGGAGAGTTACGCTCCCTCACAGAAGGTTTTTCAGACCCAGACCCACAATCAGGATCATGGCTCCCAGGGACACCTGAAGGCTGGTGCTGCCGTTGCACTTATCCGTCAAGCAGACGTCGCACTCATCGGCGACGTCATCAATCAGGTTCAGTTCCTCCCTCACAGCTTGACAGGCTGACTGGCCTTCGGGCACTCGAATGCAACCGCGCTGGATCTCTGTGGGAATTGGGAAATAAAGGTGGAATTAAATTTAATAAGATTAAGATATACGGTTTTTTTAAAAGAACAAATTGTACAACATCTAAATGTTGGTCATAATGTCAACGCCAAAAAGTATGCTACAAAAACATGTTACAAACTAACGGTGAAGAATTTTGGTTTAGCCTATCTGAGATAGTTTTTGGTGTGCTCACCGCCCTGATTGATGATGCTGTAGCAGGCAGCGACCTTGATGGTGTCATCCGTATCCCTCTGATTCCGGGCAATGGTTCGGTAATTTCGGAGGAGAACATCCGTGGCCTGAGCGGCCAAACTGCGGCGACTGCGAGCCCTGGCTGCGGTTGTAGTAGCGGTGGGAGTGTCTGTAGAAGAATCTGTAGGCCCGCTGGGAGTGTTCGTAGAAGAGTCTGTAGACTGGCTGGAAGTATCTGTAGATCCACTGGGAGAAGAAGTGGGAGCATCTGAAGATTCGCCAGGTGAAGTATCTGTAGACTGGCTTTGAGTTGTGGAGGACGAATCTGTAGAATCGCTCGTTGAAGAATCGGTGGGTCCGCTGGGTGAAACTGAAACCGTAGTAGAGTCTGTAGACTGGCTGGAAGAATCTGTAGATCCACTGGGTGAAGAAGTGGGAGCATCTGAGGATTCGCTGGGTGAAGTATCTGTAGTCTCGCTGGGAGATGTGGAGGACGAATCTGTAGAATCGCTCGTTGAAGAATCTGTAGTCTCGCTGGATGAAACTGTTGAAGAATCTGTTGATTCACTGCCCGAGGAAGCGGTTGTAGAATCGATTGTAGAATCTGTTGCAGAATCGGTTGTTGAAACTGTGGTAGAATCAGTTGAAGAATCGGTTGTAGAATCTGTTCCGGGATCCGTGCTGATTGTAGGACCGGATGAAGTTGTAGTCGAAGAGCTAGTGCTTGTTGAGTCGCTAGAAGAGCCCGTAGAAGACGTTGAGCCCGGTTCGTCGGTTGTTAAATCAGTTGTTATTGTGGGTTCCTGGAGAATTAATATGAGTTTAAGGTCGGGTAACTTCTAGTGGGTTCTTTGGAGATCCTACCTCCGTAGTTGTAGTCGGTTCATCATCAATGTTACAAGAGACCACGGGAACCAGGTCCAGATCGTCACAGGCGCTGCCCGAGCATTGGTAGCACTCCAGGGCACTTGCTGGTATAGACAGGGAAGTTTGGCAGGTGAGTAAGCGGAAGGAGGCGGAAAGATGGTGGGAAAACGCGGGGGTTGTGGGCGGGTGTGTGAAGGCCGACCGAGATAAAAATTCGTGGAGTCTCGAGAGCAGGCAATAACTCTGATTGATAAATCAAATACGAGATAACATCGCCATTGTTGCCTCAGCAGAAAAATCGGACAACTCTCTACGGGCGCCGCCGCGATCACTTGGCGCTCTTTTTAGGTTAATGTACTTATGTATTTTCCCTTTTTTATCGGATAACCTTTCACCCTGAAATCTACTCAATTTTATCTGGAGCATGGCTATCCTATATTGACAGAGATTAAAAATATTCTGCTCCCTTTATTAAAGGTATATAGCAAATGTGGCGAAATTATCAATGTCCATAGCTTTATCTTCTATCCATGAGTCAGATTAGGAGATTATGGGTAAGAGTTTAATTCAGGAAAGAGGGGAACTCCCTGAATAGAAAACGTTCAGAAAAGAAAACTGTGCTCAGTAAAATGTAGTTAGAGCTTTCCATAATTATTTAATATGTACAACGCCTTTAATTTTACTTTTTAAAATATATTTATAAAACAAAAAATAATGAAGTGGTAGAAGGATGTCGTTCCATTTACAACACAAAAAGTGATTAGATTACCTAGACTCTAATTTTGTAATGTTTTAACAATTGCCTCCAATATTTATGTAAAGTTCATGAATATTATAAGTATTCTTTTAAAGCGACTCAACTCATTTAAATAATTTTATTTTGTGTGATATAATTTCCTTCAATGTGGTGTATTTTTTTGCAATCAATCAAATCTTAATTTGTTTTTTATTTATATTATCAGTGCTGTCAATTTTTACAGACCACACAGCCCATAAGTAAGTGAGAAAATAATACCCAAAAAGAGGTATAAGCTTATTTGATATTAAGAGTTTAAGTATAAACACTCTATGTGATTTTTAGATTTCTTTAAGACAACTGAATCAGCCTGACCTTTAAATTAAATATGGCAAAGAGCCTTTCCATACTCCAATCAGAGCAGTCGTGAGATTCTTAACCGAGTAAGGAGAATGCTATATATTTTTATCAATATTCTGTTCCCTAGCAGCGAAAACCAAACTAATTACAATAATGGAACTGGCCATGGCTCTGCCACTCTTCGCTGGAATTCGCTTGCCGACGCGGCTGATAAGGAGCTCAAAATTATTTTTCCTCCACCGAACTAAAACAGTTTATATATTGTTGGCTAAATTCCCATTCTGCCACTGACATCTGACTTGATAAATCAATCAATAAGTTCTGCAATGTGACTTATTAGATCAGGTCTTCGTTTCCGTGCACTTCAAGATAATGGTGATAAATAAATCCAACCTGGCCAAAAGGTCGACGAGGCGCAGAAGACCACAAGCAACAAGTTAACCGTAAGTAGGCGCATTTCTTTGATTGCTTTTTTAATAGCCGAAAGGATAATAACCGAGGGACACTTTAGCGGGGAGTCGGAGCCAATGGTAAGACGAGTATCGCACCGCACGACGTCTGAATGGTAACTACCAATTAAATATAATGTTAACTGGGCTTTTTTATCGTTCTCAGTGGCTGATAAGCGACGGCGGCAGAGCAGGAAGGCAGCGCCGTCAAAGCAGAGCTGCAGCATTCTGGCTTTGTTCTTCCTGGCGATAAGGCCCTCGCTGCCCCATAAAACTATATTGCCCCGATCGGTATTTGGCGATAAAGTCCCCAGGGGAAATTCTGGAACACCACTTCCTCAGGATGCCGTCCATTTTTTTTCATTTACTGCCATTTTTACGACTATCCCATTCTCGTTTCCCAGAACTGCCTGCGTATTGATAAGGTATTGGTTGAGGACTATATCCCGTTTTGGCCAATTATATGGTAAATTTCTAACGGGCCGAACCCATGACCAGGAAAGAAATTATTATTGTTCGAAATTAGAGCTGGAACAAAATCGAAGTCAGTCGATTTAAAATCGATTTTTGCAGACAAATATATCTAACAAGTCGATTAATTTCTAACTCTGCTGGGAATTTTGCCATTTTGTATAGGGAATGTTTATTGCATGAAATTAGAACTGAAAAACATCAAAGCCAATCGATTTAAAATTGATTATTTAATGCTATAATTGTACAAGTGCTCCTATAATTCCCAACTGTTATTGTATGCAAATACTATATCAACAGTAAACTTACTATTTTGAGTGATGAAACTAGCACAAAATCTGTTATTTGTATTGTAATAATTAAATGAGGCTCTTCACTTTAAGTGTTTAAGCTATAAAATATTTTAACTATAGAATAGTTAGTGAACTATTTTTTTTCTGTGTAACACACCTCAAAAATGTATGGCTCCTTTGACGGAAATTTCCACAACCAAACAGAGATTTTTGCACACTTTTCAAATATATAAATATTCTTGTTTTATCTAGACCCATTGGCGGACCATCCTCGAGACCTACGCCATCGGATCCCGGTTTGCAAAGCAATAAAGCCCGGCTGTAGAAATCTAATCAGTCCAATCGATTTCTAAGGCATCTAAAGACCTGGTCGGGCTTTATGGCATAGGGCGTTGCTGAGTAATAAGCAAATAAGCCTATATAAATGCATATATTATATAGTGTCTCGTATGTGCTGTTCAAATATATATAACTAAGTTTAGGAAAGTCATAATTATTCATTTCTATTTAACTTTTTTGTGAAACTAAAATAACTAAGGCATAATACCATATATATACAGATATATATATATATATATATATATATATATATATATAGATA